>DWTO01004649.1:0-11358 GCA_018244755.1 Jemadia pseudognetus
CTCGAGTTAACTTGAGCACGCTAAACTGGCCAAACTGCACACATGACATAATTCGAGCGGCGTTGTACTTTATGCTCTATAATTTTTCACACTCAAATGCATTCGCGAACTGAAAATAACAAAGGAATGAAAAACAATCGTTTTATTGATATTTATCATTTACATGGGATTGTAAGCTTACTTAAAAAAAAAACAATTCATTAAAGGGTTAAACGGCGTTGTCTCATTTGAGCAGCACGTTTAGCAGGTCTACCCATAGGTATTCAGACCAATTAGTTAGTATTACTTCAGATTCACTAAAAGTAATTAAAAAACAAAAAATTTATCATAGAAAACCAACTACAAATAAAACCTTGGCCGACACCGACTCCAAAAATAACAATAATTGTACCTACATTACTAAAATTACTTTCTTAATGTAAAATTACTTTCACGTTGCTACTACGGCAGTCTTGTAGATGTTTTGTACTAGTCGACTAAGCAACAAGAACACAGCGTTTCTAGACGGTACGAGAGAACGCATAAGCGAAACATAGCCTCAGTGCTCTATCACCATATACTCGCTTATCTCAACGAGCTCCGAGGGATGATTTATGGCGCGTTTTAAATTCGAATCATAACACTTTACCGTCACGACCTTTTAAAATCGACCTTTTAAAAATCGTAAACCTAAATCCGATATTCGCGCACCCACTTGCTTGTATACCTATACTGTATCATGGAAATTGAAACGAATTATTTGTTCTTATTTAGAAGGTATACAAATAATTTGGCAGATTTTAACGAATCGCAAATAAACTTGTTTTTACAATCGAGTATAAAAAGCTACTGTTGCAAAAAAAACGTGACTGGGTTTTGAAAGTGACGGATAGCGGTCACCGCATTTAAAATTAATCGCAAACGTCGTTTGAAACGACAATAATGCGTGTTATAAGAACGTCCTACTCTCGTCATTTCTCCGAACTCGCAACAAAAGCAGTTCTCCCTTAATACGGCTTTCTACTCTTTAGATACTACACTTCACGACTTGAAAGCGAAACCCTCAAGGGGTGAGTGGGGTGCCTTCATTCATAGGACCTTTTCCCAACCATCCGAAAGACGGCGTGATAGCGGCTCGCTGGAAAAATGGATCAAGTGATCTTTTTTTGCGCCTGCAAATGTACGGTAACATCGTAAACAGCTTTGTAAAGAATACGCTGTGCTCCTGTACATTTCATAAAATCATTTAAAGTACAGATGCTGAATCTTTTAAACTTTTCCAGTTGCCATATTCGATATCGTTCCGCGCTTTTCTTTAGAACAATAACGAACAAATGGAACACATTTTAATGGAAACTTCTGTTCCACAAGACACGAATGTATAGTGACCGTTATACACGCTGAATACGAATTGAGACAACTGAGGTAATAAATAAATGACGAATATAAAGAACCACGTTAGGTTTGTATGGATGGATATTTGCCCCTCGGGGCCCTCTGCATACCCCGTAAAGATCATGGTGTGGCAATACAGTAGTAAAACATTTGGATGAAGTATAGTTCTGTGTACAATAGCTCTATATATTATAACATTTTTCATTTTGTAACTTTGGAGACGTACTTTATAATATTTACTCTATGAACTATACCTGTATCATTTTTTCTATCAACCCACTATTAATGAATTTAGTCGTAAACTATTAAGGTTTATAAACACAACATATGATTCAGATAAAAGTAGCCAAAAAGTGCCGCAAACTACGAGTATGTTCAAGTGAGACTGGATTTATGAAAAACAGTACAATTTATGCTGGTTCCAGCGCTGCCATTAATACTCTTTTTTGCGGACTAATGAAGTTTCGTCTATTTTTCTCGCCACAATACTGTCCACATAGTAGGTATATGTATAGGTAGGCATATACATGCGTATATTTTTATCGTAATGTATTGTATATATGTATTGATCGCAAGTGCGACCGCCGATAGGGATATTCCCGATAGGCCCTGGGTTCAATTCTCGAGTCGGGCACTACTAAAATTTTCTAATTTAAATTTTTTAGTAGTTGCTCGGTGCCTTGGTATGTATTCGGTGTATGGCAATAGACTCACCAACTATTCCATAGAGGGACGTAAACGTAACTGGTGAAACGTGGGAGTGTTCTACATTCCTCTGCCTAACTCTTCGGGGATTCCAGGCGTGATGTTACATTGTATGCAATGAATTTCTGCCATCTTAATTTTTTTGCCTACTGTTTAGCAACATTGTTTCTAATAAGTTATTTCATTTATTTTTTTCCATTTTGTCGTAATTTTCAATTAATCAGAATAACATTTAATTTATATAGACCTACACGGTGATGTAGCCAATATGGTGGGTAGAAAAAAAATTTAACATACTAATACTAGCGCATACCTACACAAGATTTGGACTATAGTCTACTGTCGTTATTTGTTCTTCTTTTTTTTCGGTTGGTATTTTGTTTCATACGGCAAAATGTCACTAGTTAATGTTCATGTAGTTTTTTTGTTTCAAACTGTTTATGCTCACATATACACACATGTGTGTTGCTTTATTAATTAAATAGATTTATTTTCTGATTCTTACATATGGTTGTCAACACATAATTCTTAGGTGGAAAATTTCGATCGGCGTAACAAGAGAAAAATATAATGTATAACATAAATAAGAGAGTAGAAAATCCAGCGTTCGTAACGAGATAAAAAAAGGAGTCCTAGCGCATATTCTAGTATAGATTCGATCCGCATGCACTGAATGCGAACTCAACAAAATACCACCCAGCATCCAATTCGTCCACTTAATAAACAAACGAACTTCTTCATCGTCTCGACATAAATTCGTTTTCTTGTTTGATTTATACAAATATATTTTCAGATAAACATTATTATTATACCGTTAAGGTAAGTAGAGCTAACGGACGCCAAATATCTCTATGCAACCATTCATGACATGTTCCTACATCAGGATCCTGTCAGGAACAATACGTTGCCGGAAGTGAATGGTCGAAATGTGTATTTTAGCCTATTTATATTATAATTATGTGCGTATTCAGTGTCTAAATACCATAGATTATATTACCAATAGCTTTGTCGTCCGTACCCCATATTCCCACCCTCACCCTGAATTGGCTGGTAAGGAATGCTATGTCATTAAACCCACCCTCTATAACCTAAGTATAGCTTCACAATAAAAAATGAACAATAATAAAATAAAGTATCGTTACATAAACACATTGAAAACGAACAATTGAAAGATAAAAAAGAACTTGTACCATGTACATAGTAATAATGATTTTCATTATGCATTATTGCATTTCATCATGCATTTATACATAATTATATTTGGCTTACATAATGATACATCTTTACGCATTTTACCATGCAGTATTCAACAAGTAAAACGTAAAATGTTACGAAACCTGTGAAGGTACGGAACAAATTAAGGAAATTAAATTTTACGTTTGAATGGAACAAGACTTAACGTGACAAATTGCTTGCTTCTTGCTAAAATTGAATTGAAACAAACTCGATTTCTTTAGAAAGCGCCTGTTACTAAATGCACGACATCTGTTAATTTCCCTTTCCGTCTCTTCTCGACTAAATGAGCATCAATAAAACGAACAATTTCTCATGAAAGAGTTGGGAATTTACGAATTTATTTTTTTTCATTAATATTTACTTTCAATTTTACCTTTTGTACATTTTCATACCCATTTGCTTTTTTGTTTATTATAATATCATCCCTATTTATGATGAAATGTAGCTGTTTATTTACTTAAACATCGGAGCGTGCGATAAGCTTACCTTTTATTAAAACGGGATTAACGACGATACTACGTTAATTAAGAGATATTAATATTTTCAATATTTACTGTAGTCATAATAATCCTTATAAAAAGGAAGCAAGTAATACAAAAACGGAACAGATAATAAGAAGTGAAACAGCTTTAGAACTGATCTTTGATTGATGAAAAATATATTTTTCGAGACGCTGTGTTCTACTTCTTTACTCATGGTCCTGAATAATGATTTCGCGTAAGACACTCCAAGTGAGGTGGGATATTCAACTACTTCGTAATGTTTAAACCTTGTAATGTTGCGAATAAAGGAATCCCACTTTAATTCTGTACATCTATTTACTCATATTTGTACATTCGACAATGAGACTTGTGAGAAACTTAGGCTTACATAATGATCCATCAATAAACTCGATGAGCGCTTTACAAAAGCTTTCGTCCCTGCTACCGGTAATAAAGTCGTTTGTGGCTACTCAGCTTAGGCGTTATTACAGCGAGATGAAACCACGGCTTAGTGAGAGGGATTTGTGGGGCGAGGTAAAAATTACAAGCGCATCGGCGGTATATTACGGCTTTTCAATTAATAATACGATTTTCCCTATGTACGAATCTCAACTGAGCCGAATCACAAGTAAATAACAGAATGTATCTTTCTATCCCGTTACATATTTTATGACATTGACAAACTAATTTCCCCCTTTCTTTCTATGATCCAACTCGAATACTATGTTTTTTTTTCTAATTAGAAAACTCTATTAGGGAATTATGCGTTACGCTACATATTACATATATTCATAAATGTAGTCAGTTCAAAGTGTAGTAAATAATAATATCAAACTATACATATATTACTGCATAGTATATAAAGCTCGGGTCGCGGAGTTTTAGGCAGTTAACATGTTTTTAATATTGGCATGGGAATATCTACTTCCGCGAATGTATTTTAGCTGTGCTAGAAGTCTGTCTCATAACCTTATCTTACATTGTAATTACATTTGTGCTGGTTAATGCATGTTATGGTGTTATATTTATAATTTTTAAATAGCTTAACATATTTAAAATTGGCAATTAACATAAAACCATAAAACATTTACGTAAAACGGGCATTTTACTCCATACAAAATCATTAAATGTATAAGGAAATAATAAGTAAAGACGAAGTAATAACAAACTTAATGAACACAGTAACTTCTACAATTTCCTGCCACTTAACTCTATGCAAATGTCGAGCACCAACCGAAAAACTTTTTTCTTAAAAAGCTTCTTTGCATTCGTTTGTTATGCATAAAAATATAAACTGTTATTCCACATCAAGCGAGGAACTTTTCATCATATTTTATCGATAAACTCAAACTATACTTACGAGGTCGCAGTGTCAAGCAATTTGAAATATTGCCGCCCAGCTACGTCCGCGTATACCGAAGTGCGTAAACTTGAAACGTTTTATTTATTTTCATTCTGTCTCCAAGGTATCAGACGGCAGTCATAAGTTACGGTTCATGTCACAATTCTTGAAAAATGGGACGCAATGCCATCCGAAAGTGCCCTATTCTACATGTAGTGTTTCGTTCCCTATACATATTTCACATTGTTTTAGAGTTGAAAACATGTGGAAAACATTTGCCGCGAATATAGGAGGCAAAATAAAATTACGTAAGTATTACTCGTGATGCAATTACGTACACACGCGTATGCCAAGTTAAATGGGATACAATGTGCCTATAAACTGGCGCGAATAGGCCCACGACCGGCGCGGTACTGGAACGAATTCCGTTCGGGAGATTATGAACACACTAAACACAAGTGCACACTACACAGTCATTTGGTCCATAGACGTACACTGCATGCCTGTTCGAACGCTAGAAACGTGTTCGGCCTCCGAAGAATTTCAAATTGTTAACTACTTTGCCGCATTTCTAATAATCAATTTTTTTGATAGAACGAGCACTTAATTCACAAGCTATTTAATACCAGCTTAAGAAGATAATAAAACACAGAAGCCTGGGTGTAAATCTAATTTTAGTTTTTTCTTTCGCCCGCTTTGATTTGACATTTCCGAGCAATACTCAGTGGACGGTCTCGGAAATAGAAGCGGAACATTGCTAACCGTATAATTATGAAATCGTGCTGCCATATACTTTTAGTAATGAATTTGATCTCTTCGATCCATTTCGCCTTTCATAGAATGATAACACTGTAAAGCGTTTACATAACGATATTAGATTAATATTTGTATTGTAAGTGTCCAATTAGGAACATTGACATTCCACATGCCTGATAATAATCCCAGTGACACATATTATTTAATTAAATTTACTGTTCGCTTATGTATGATTGAAATGTTCTTAGTTCTTGTCTTCACACATCCGTTACATTAAGCAACGCTAGACGTTGTAAACTCTTGAATAAATGGACGCCGGTGGCAAATTGTAACGAGCGTTTCCGTAATTCGGAGGGCACGCCGCGCGTACAGTCTCCTCAGTAATCGTACAGATAAAGTAAAGTACAGATACAGTAAGATAGCACACGCTGAATCTAGCTTTCAAGTCCGGAAACGGAGAAACTTTGTCTACAATAAAAGACTTTAAATGAAAAATATACGGCTTTGAAAAAAGCATTTTAAAATTTTAATATAATTAGTCCTTAGTATTATAACTTCAATATAACGAAAAGTGATTTTATAATACATTATTCAGGTCGTACAAACCTAGCGAAGTCCTTCCCGTATAGCAATAATAATATTTAGTACAGTAAAAAAAGCCGCGCAGAACAACATATTCTTTAAAATATAAGTGTACTTAAGACATTTATTGTTATATGTAAAGAATCAAGAATTAAAAAAACACTGAAGCTATTTTGAACTTTAACTTTTGAGCGTCCGTCGATCATGTTTGCCGCTAAGAGCTTAATGGAAATGCAATGACAGTGTTATAATTGGTCTTATTATTATATCCTCCATTACTTGGCTCCGGACTTATTAGGTAATTTGTTAATTCGGTAGAATTTATATTTATCTCAGTAACACAAATATTTCCAAACGTATCCATTTAATTACAACGTTTTAAAATTTCACTTCATCGTAATTTTCTCTGCTAACATTGAGTAAACCTTGATCTTATTGCGAATCAACTTTGCGAACTTTCGAGTATATTACATTCCCCGTCCAACGTGTGCCAAAACTGTCAAAACGTTTGTCTTGCAGAAAACTTTTTCAATTAGACCTCGAAAATGTTATTAAAGTTAGATGAGGTTTAAATAAATAAAACAGAATGATGACGTTTACAACAGCAGTTCACTGTTATAAAAATGAAACATTTTATGGATATTTAAAGTAGAATATGACACTTAATAAAAACTACTCAAGAACAAATGACAGTATACGACAGTTAAAATAAAATGTACCTACAAATGATTTCTCGACAACTCCTGTAACAAATTTTGAACAATAGTCGGAGCATATAATTCACAGTACAATGTTGTAGATATCGTATTACGTTTATTTGTGTAAGAATTCAAATACATACAAAATCAAAAATCAATACCTAGCGGCGTTGCCTTTTAGTCGCCCCTGGATGAGGACAAAATGATTAGGTAGGCTTAATAAAGCAAGAAAATAAGTAATCTGAAGACATTTCTAGTAGTGGCTCGAAGTCTAGATTTGTGACCCATGCATGGCAATATGCTAGCCCCTTATTCCATAGTGGGACTTATGTCCCACTATAAGCATATTCTCCAGGTACGCATAAGCGTACCGAGCGAGAAACGTGGGAATATACTGCACTCCTCTGCCTATCTCTTCGGGGATTACAGGAGTGATACACGTTTTTAAAACACTTCTACATAATCTATTGACTTTATTTATTTACTCTTTATTGTACAACCTATAAAAAAAACAAGTTATACAAAAGGCGGACTTAATGCCTAGTGGAATTCTCTACCAGTCAACCTTTGGTGATGGTGAGAAATAGGCGGTAGGCGGTAACAATACGAAAGAGGGGAGAAAGAGTATGTAATACGTATTTAGAACTTTAGAACGTACTTTAGAAATTATCCAAGCAAATCCAAAGAAAGATATTTTGTCGCTTAAGTGAGTTATTTGCACCTTTGATGCGACAAGCGTATTTAAATTTCCATCCACACGTATATTCTTTTCATTCCGACTTCGAATACAATACAATGGAATAAATATCACACGAGAAAATATACGGAACTCGACGTACAATTCAAAGTACAGCCCCGTATCTGAATTGAAACGATGTAAAAAAGGAGCGCAAAACACATTCAAAAACGTACAGAATCGAATCATGCGGCAAATAGGATTGATGCTTCTTTCAATCCTTTTGCCGGCTGTCGATCGGTATGGTTCCGGCAAAGAGTTGTATTCATCGCCAGAAATCGAACTCTAGGCGCTAGGTTCGAGGGAGCACATCGTTTGGAACGCTCACAACTAGAAACGGCTATTCCGAAGCCATTAAAATTTGACGCGATAAAACTGGCCGTCGCATTCGTTGGTGCGAAAAGCCACCATTTGCCATTAAGCTTTATTACTCCGAGGGCTAGCGAGGACGCAATTATTAAATTCCTAGAACTAGTTTCCTGTTTTCAATTTAACGCTAACAAGCTTTTGTCGGAGGACCCTCGCAAAATAATAGGTTCAACGACTGAGGTGAAATAATTTGACACCGACCTTTATTTTCAAAATACTTGTCGAATTTATAAAAATCTCGTATCACGGTGCTAGTGGTCGTACTCTTCTGAAACTGTTTGAGCGATTTTTATGAAATAATTTTTTTGTATATTCGGTAGGCCCAGAATAAATCTTAAGCTATTTTTACAACCTTATGTGGTAAGTAGCCCTATCCAGAAATACATGTTCTATTTATTAATGTACTTATTGATATAATTAATGTTATTGGATTTTTTTAGATTTGGGATCAAAAGATACCTTTGGCCACAATACACAGAATTAAAATTTTTTATCCATAAAATCCATTCAAAACATTTACGATGCACGCCTAATACACAACCCCCATTTTTCTCTTCGAATTACATTTAAATATTCTATGAAATTCGGAACACCAACAAATATTTACCTTGTGAAATATTTTCCTCGTGGCCGGCTACCCGTCGAGCTACCTAGCGCAAAGTACAAAAATAATTTTCAATTAAAGTTCGCCGCAATAAAATACATTTTAAATTGCAATGTTTAGTAAACATTGCAATTTAAATAAACAAAAACAAGTTAAATTAAATTGCAATGTTTAGTAAACATTGCAATTTAAATTAATTAAATTTAATATAACACTACTTGCACATATTCTAGTAGTTCTTAACAATTTACAATGGAACGCTTGCGGAATATAGCATCGTCAAATATTGTCGTAATTTCAAAAAAATATATACTTTTAGCAGAGCAAAGTTATCAGAATTTCTATTTATAATATAATACTAATGTACATATTATATAAATAGAATTTGGGCCAAAATACTTCATTTTCTGCTCTCAATCTAAATAGGTTAATTAGTATACTTGACTTGTCGGATATTGGTGCGTTGGCTCAGCGCCAATATTATTGACAGTATCATTATAACCGTGAGGTACAAAGAGGAATACGTTCAAAAACGTGTTATATTTTCAATCTTTACGAACATTTTTTTAAGTAAAACGCGTTGTAAAATAGGAGAATACTAATTGGCATTATCTTATGAAATCCACCTGTTTCCAGTATCACTAAAAACGGTGCAACTAGCGCTTTAAACAACTACACATGTAGGCAGAGCACTGAGTTGTATTAAATGTTACTCCTTTGCACATTTCTAAACCCTCGCAACGTAATCGATGCACGTCAAAGCTATCCACCCGCTGTGCCAACGATCGAGGAATACTGAAAACTGCAGTTTTGCGGAATTATATACATTCATGCGAGACTATACCCTCGGCTATAATAATGGGTACCCATATTTCACACATCGTCGCATTGTGACAGCAGACGTAAGTCACAAGCCTTCCACATGCGTCGTTTTGTTCCCACATCGAATGGCGCCGCGTTATTTCATGTTACTATTTAGAAATGGAATCATGATACCGCCATTGTTGCGGGCGATTGTTCTCATTTAATTTGAACCCTTTTAGTTTTCTTTTTAGTTGTCATTTCGACAGGCTGCGAATGCTTTGCGAATATATATTTATATATATCAAAACTTATTTTAATATACCTAGTTCCATAACTTTCAAAACGAATATTATAATTAAGCAATTTTTTGAAATTGTAGAAAGTCAAACAGCCATACAGTTTTTTATTATTTCAAAGGAATTCACTGTAAATATAATGATATAGGTACATCCATAACGCTTGTAGGATCAGTGAATATAAATTGTGAAATCAGAATTATACATGAAATTAAATTATATTATGAATTTATCGCAAGTCTTGACAAGTTAGCATACTGATGACAATAACGGTCTACTGACTAGCGATTATCTGGTTTGATTCATAACCACGCAACAATTCAATTCACATAATTTTTTTTCAGGTATATATTTATATGTACTGGTTATATTATATTTATAAACCCAACTTACTGACATTTTGAACATTTTGTGATTGGTACCATTTAATTTTAAATTTCTACTTTATAAACTACTCATGTATCAATTAACGTTTCAAGAGGATTTAATTTATTAATAAATTGCCTCGCCGCCATGAGAATAACAATTGCATGAAAATAATATTGTTATTATGAAAATGGAAACCGGTTAATAAATAATCTCGTACCCTCTTAATTTCTCTTACCTTTTCATCAAAATTGGTTAAATGCTTCAATCGCAACTAGTCTACTCGCTACTCGCAGTACTAGTCTCTACTCACTAGCGTAATATTAATATCTATACAATGGACCCGGGTAATCCAACAAACGTTTTGCAGGGCAGTGTCGAACTATGGAATTTTTCGTATTATTGAGTACCTACTGCCTAAGACTTCCTATAGTCCAGAATGTTTTACAGACCAGACAAATTATAGATCTAATGATAAGATTCTATATATTATGTCTACATATTCTGAAGTATAAATCATACTTCATTACATTACATTATGAACTCAAACGAAGCAATCTGAATCAAAACAATACCTACGCGTCCAGCGTGTTCAAGTGGTAGAGCTTACAAGTTGTACCCTGTTCACCATGCATTGTCTACACTAGCCAAAATTGTCAAAACAAATTTCAATAATAATAGATGTGTTCGATTACAAGGGGCGCCGGATTAGACAGGGATCGGATTACCGAGAATCCATTAGTTGTTCATGCCTAGAACATACATAGGTATTTGTGCCCTAATATTCTGACCTTGACACCTGCCTCGCCCACATATAATTCATTATATCACTATGGGTATTAAGTGAAAACCAATATACGCGTGCACGTGACCAGTCGGCTACGTCGCTCAACATAACAGAAATAGAAAAAGTCATACCGTAATCGTATCATATATGTCGCCGCAGTAATATTTATTAAATAATATTTGTGGTTCCGTCCGAATTACGGTACCCTAATTATTCAACGC
>DWTO01004650.1:0-11355 GCA_018244755.1 Jemadia pseudognetus
GTCCTGGGTTCAATTGCCGGGTCAGGTACTACAAAATTTTTCTAATTTAGATTTTCTAGTAGTGGCTTAGAGACTGGATATGTGCCCGGTACGTGGCATTACGGTCACCACCTATTCCATAGTGATACGTAAACGTAACTGGTGAACCGTGGGAGTGTTCTACATTCCTCTGCTTACCTCTTCGGGGATTCCAGGCGAGAGGTTACGTTTGATGTTACGTATTGTATTATTTATATATTTTACCAAGTGCAAATAGTAGATCTGCTTTTTTGATTAAAGTTGTTAAATCTATGCAAGAAAACTGTTACTGATGTTATGTTCTTGACTAAATATAAGAACCTTGCGGAAGGTAGTATCAAGATCTACAGATAATTAATTTGCCTAATTAAATGCCTTAAAACCCCAAAAAGAGTTTTGAGATTTCAATAACGAATTGTTATAGGAATGAATCAAAATTGTATAGTTAATTTTATCACATACTATAATTGTTTATTAATTCCTTGGTTAACGTTTTGTTTGCCATATGTGAATGATAATTCTTATATTAAAAATATAATTTGTAGTTACTGTTCACACCAGCCAGGTTCCAAGTTGGTACTTCAAATGCAGTGCTCATATTTATTAATGTTTTAGTAGTAGTAGTAGTAGTAGTTGGTTCAACCATTAACCAACTACTAAAACATTAATAAATATGAGCAGTGGACAAAAGAAAGTGCAGAATTTCATATATATCTTTTGAAACTCCTGTTTCTGCACTGGCCTCGCCCTGGAATTAAAGGGCTATGACGTTGTAATATATATTTGGGTTTTTTAATAATATCCGAGTATAAAAAAAATCTGAAAAGAATGAAGCATGTTGAAATTGTTATCAATGCCACTATTTAAGAATCTCTAATAACGAACCGCTTTGCCAACAGCCATCAAAAGCGTTATTTATAAACTACTTCATATAAAAATAAAAATACATTATACGCAGTTACAAAAACCCTACTAAGGTCAATATCGAAATGGAAGTTCCAAAAACCAAACAATTCTGGCAGGTATTCATTTTGAAATGAAAGTTTTGTATATTGACATGTAGGTTTTGGTTGGATGGTTGACATTTTTGCCGTTGGGCTGGTAGTCACCCAAGTTAGTCTTGCGATGAAACGAATCTGTGTTTAATTTGGAACAGTGAAACGTTCACTAGTAATAATCCGCATTGCTTGGGGATTAAATTCCCCTTGCCCCACCACAGAGTGTGTGCGTGACTATATTTTCTGCAACTCTGATTTCATTCAATCATTCGTTCGTACAACGCACGCGTAAGTAGTGTGCGTTTTCGGTTTTAGTTTGACAGTTTGAGTCGAGCCTGTGAGACGTTATACAGTGCGTATCGCCGATTTGTATTGTGACCATTGTTTCAACCGTGACAAACTAGTTCTAACAAAAGGGACTAAATATGACAGAAAACAACTGTAAAAACGGCAATGGCCACTTTGAAAACAATTGTAAGTAAAGTAATTCTTCTATTGTTCATATTATCAAGGAATACATTTTCTTTTGTGACTGTATTGAATTAAATTGTTTGTTTGACAAATACAATAGCTCTTTTTTATTTAAATAATATTTGCTGGGGAAGAAATCTTTATCAATACGTCACTTACCTCATTATTTAAATGTCTTGTGTCTACTACAACGAGATGAATAATTTATTGTGAATTACGTCAAAATTATCCTTGTTGTCTTTTATTACAGAACTAAAAACGTTGGCTATGAACTATATTAGTATTGAAACACTTTTCTCAAGATAGCTTGAGCTTATAACTATGGTTTTACATATTTGGGTGTACAGATTCATTGCAGGTATTAAAATAATTACCACTATTAAAATTACAATCTTAAAAGGAACCGTCCCAAGAACATTGTATCGATTGTCTTTTTGTTAGAATAACACAAAATATTATTTAAATTACGTTTTCGTTGTAATACAAATACGCCAGTTGATATTTAATTCCTCGTTACAATTAGTTCGGCGAGTTTATAGCCGAAATTTAAAAGTTCAGATGCCCACATGAAAGAATTTATAAGAGTGAATGTATTGATGTTTAGATTTTAATATAGTATACATTTTAATATCTTATTATAATATATAGATTTAAATATTTTGTTTTATAGGCGCCCTGCCGTATCTGTAAAAAATAGCTGTTTTGTTACTGTATTTGTAACTTGGAATAAACATACTTAGATACATTGTACATAATATATTTTCATACATTGTATATGGTATTACATATATGGTACATAATGTATTGTACAATGATATTGTTTCAAATAGACAATACCATTTTTAAACATAACCCCAGCCACTGAAGTATAGTCGCAAAGAGTTTTTCTTTTACAATATTCAACGGCAAAAATTGAAATATGTTAAGATTGCGATTATTCCTCCCATCAGCTGTCAGAATGGCAACGGTAGAGAAGCTGTTCCAGCCCGTGCAGCCGAAGACAGACGACACGGGCAACAAGGTGACCGTATGCGGGGTAGGGCAGGTTGGCATGGCCGCCGTCTTCTCCATGCTCACACAGGTAAAAACCTTTATTCCGTAACAGGGCCATCACGTCTTTTTAGACAACTAAAGTAACAAAAAGAGCAGTGCGAGTGTCGAATTGTATAATATTTTACCATACATATAAATATAATTGAATTGATTCTGTTGAAGGTTTAAAAATCGTAACAGCAAGGCTATGAACAATAAATATAATTAATACAGCGGTATGCGGTTAACTTATTTGATATTGCGAGTTTGAGGAAAATGTAAAGTGCATTGAAGTTTTCCTTCGCAGTAACGGATTTTTGCTTTATGACCGTTCTATAAGTCGGTATTTATTAACTTAGCTATCTATGTAGGTTGTTTACACTAATTTGATATCAATTAGTTATGTTAAAAAAATTGCAATATCGCCTTTTACAGCACTTATTCATAAATCATTTTAATAAAAATAAAAAGTTTATGCTTTCGTTACGACGGAGACTTGCTACGTTTATTTGCGTTTTTGTCAATCTAATAACCCGGACCGGATGTTGAAGTCTGTAGAACGTAGTACAACGAAAAAATAAAGGCCACTAACTATGTATCTATTATATATTTTCCAAATTTATTTTCTCTTTGATGATTTATGTTTTTAATTTTTAATGTGTAAAGTATTGCCACTGAAATGCTTACTCAAATCAAAAATTTATTTTAAATGGAAGATTGCAATCAGATATTTCTGATATATCGATAACAATATAAATATAGGTATTTGTGCAAGTATTCTTAGTAAAAATGCAAAAAATATGTTTGGAAGGACATACGTAATAATTGCTGACCCGCCAAAATTTGGACATTTCTTTTATCTTTATTGTGTAGGCCTCGGGATAGTAGCCCAGCCTGCCGTCATCTAAATGCGGCCCTGCTAATAACTGACACTTGATAGAAACGCATCGAACTGTGGTTTTCGTCGAAGCGAATGAATTTGACCTTAAATTGACATTAGGCGACTAAAGGCCATTGACACCCACACCAGCAATAAGTCTTGCACAATTTAAATAAATTTCCTTTCAAGACGAATTACATCGAGCGACAAGTGAGATCATAATCGAATCATGCGTCGCACAGTTCTTCGACCTCTCCAATTCTCAAGTGAACGGTAGTATGAAATGTGTATACTCAATTGATTTCCTCTCATAACGATTAACTGTTACCTACCAATAATAATGAAAAATGTTATTGTTAGGAAATCTCTATTTTCTCATGCTAAAGTACAGTCAATGTTAAGAAAATAGTGCAGTGTTGGTACAATTATGGTGCAGGTGGTCTATTAATTATTATTTCCTTTAAGTTGCCTCGTTGGTCGAGTTACGTTGGTCGAGACTGCTTATACAAACGTTTTGGGTTTAAATCTCGAGTCCAATACTATACAAATCCAATACTATCCATTGGATTTTTCTAACTTGGATATTATAGTAAAAAAATTTAATAGCCACTATTAAAAATTTATCCCGGAGTATGGATCTGTGCTTGGTGCATGCAAATTTATTAATAAGCTCACCGCCTATTCCGTAGTGGGACGGAAACTTAAATGAAAAGTCTAATTCTTCTACACTCTTCTGCCTACCTCTTGGAGGTTACAGGCGTGATATTACGTATCCCCCTTACCTTTATTGTAATAATTATGTCGATTGTGCACTGTTTAGTTGATTGTTATAATCGGGTCTACTTCGTTATACGAGTATATGTATGTGACTAAACATTGATAAGTCATGAAATGTAGAAGGCGCGACGTTTTAATCTTATCTAGCATTTCATTTACACTGGGATATCGACAATTTTGAAGCATACATTATCATTTCTATGGTAACATTTGAAAAATTCTCGTTATATTGTATAGTCAAAGATAAATTAAAGCTAAATTGGTCATTTTTGTATTAAAAACATATTTTGTTACTTGAACTTGAAACTACATATTTTGAACTTTTGTTGCCATATAAAAACATTTAAATATTAGCCCAATATTTTTAATAGATTGCCGGGATGTATATGCAACATTGTTAACGTAGATTTCTTTAAGAGAATATTTCACTCATATCCGTATATTTAGCTATGTTACAAAATTCATGTATTAGAAGAAATTCCAAACAAGCTGATTTGCAGGGTGTGACTAACAACATCGCCCTGGTGGACGTGATGGAAGACAAGCTGAAGGGTGAAATGATGGACCTGCAACACGGCTCAGCCTTCTTGCGGAATGCCAAGATTCAGGCCAGCACAGGTAAAGCGTCACAATCAGTATTTTAGAATATTGAATATTCCGTAATATAAAATTGATATCACTAATCGATATATTCATGGAAAACTACTCGTCTATACAAAAGAAATATTAGTGAAAATAGTGTACGTTCAATTTAGAATTTCTCGGGTACCTACCTATATTGAAAGATTTGTGGTAAACAGATGAATTAAAATCATTAATATACTTGTTATTATATTGGGTGTGTTGTTTTTTTAAGATTACTCCATCTCGGCGGGTTCTAAAATCTGCCTAGTGACCGCTGGCGTGCGGCAGCGCGAGGGCGAAAGCCGCCTCGACCTGGTGCAGAGGAACACCGACATTCTCAAAATCATCATACCGAAGGTACATTACAGGCTTGCTTTGATCTTACGTCATCCTGAATGCTGTGCTGTAAGATTGTAGCGACTACTCTTTCAGTTAGGATTGTTTATTATTGTTGAGTGATTAAAAATAAATTTATAAATAATCGTCAGTGTTTTTCGTGTCAACATATTTTATGTTTATGGATAAATAATACTTTTCCAAAAATGCATTAAGATCTGATTGATTGATTTAATGTTTCATAACTCTGTCTAATATACTGAGACGGTGAATGATGCTGATGATACGATTTTATTTACCTTCAATGTAAATTAAGCTAGATGGTGTGAATTGTAAGATAAAATTGATAAATAGCAACGAACGATGATCTCATGGAACTTTGCGGTTTATCATATACAATGTACTGTTCTAGCGCTTGGCGGAAGCGAATTAGGTACACCGTACAATAAATAGATGGGCGTTAGGCGCACCATCGAGTTGCATACATTACGTCATCTCTATATATACGTGTTTCACTGTTTTGTTCGTTTCTGTCACGTACCTACTGTACAGATGGCGTGTCAGTGAGAATAATAAACTTTCGAGTATTCATCAGCTGTTAGTATATTAGTTGTTGTTTACAACGTCAACAGGTGCAATACTTAATACATTCAGTATTATGTATTACGTCTTACTTTTCGAGTCAGATTCTGCACTGCAAGATTAAAATTATCAATAATTATAGAAATGAGGGTAGATTCTCTTAATCCTTCCTATTTTGTATTGATTTTAATTTAGACACGGAATATAGTTTAATTACTGGTATGCAACAAAAAGTGTATTAAAATTCGAATTCGCATTAAAAGAAGTTAAATGGTTTCTTAGTTATACTTGCTTAGTTTTTATTATTGCTGACAATTTCTGTAAATCTACCAAAAATTTGATAGTAGGTTTTATGCGCTCTGTGTAAACACGCCGCTAATCAATCACTTATCACGAAGTTCTTAAATTCTGATGCACGAGCTATACTTTCTACTACACATTCAGTCTATTATATTATTCGGGTATTCCAGACACCTGGTGCTTCGTGGTCATCAATACAGCCCATAGATATCTGTATCGAATTTCAAAAACTCCTATCTTCTACACTTGAACGGTTTAAACTGGAGGAGTCGTCTTTACGTGTACCATGTCCGATTACTTCAAAAGCTGCCTGCTGCGTAAAGTAATTCAATTAATTGTAATGTTTAGTTGGTGAAATATAGTCCGGATGCGATATTCATAATCGCTAGCAACCCAGTGGACATCTTGACGTACGTGACGTGGAAGATCAGCGGGCTTCCCAAGCACAGAGTTATTGGATCCGGCACCAACCTCGACTCCGCCAGGTTCCGCTACCTGCTCTCTGAGAAACTGGGCATTGCCACCACCTCCTGCCATGGCTACATCATCGGCGAGCATGGGGATAGCAGTGGTAAGGTTTAGTCCGTTAGATATTTGTTAGCTGCTCGCAAACTTGAACTCAGTGTTTACAGTCTTAAGGGCCCAATCTCAGTATATTTTGCACAAAAAGTTCACTTATAAGCGTCTCAAGGACAATTGAATGCATCTTATTGAGCTTGTAAGCTGATGTTAATAAATTACCGTCCACATATTGTATACTGGAATTTAACTATTTCCTCAGTGACTGAGTCGACAGAGGTGAAATAAGTGTTTGTTGCGTACGAACAAAAACAATGTATACGCTATTATGAAAATCAATGTCCACTTATCCAATAGACAAACAGATAAAAATAGATGAACACAGTTAAGTTTCGAAATCAATATGAATACATGATATTAAAATCATAATACTGTTGATCATTTGTCAGTTCGATCGCGTTGCATGTCTGAATAATAGTTGTACAATTACTTGTTTGATTGCCTCACTAATCGCTCGAAATTTATATTATATGAGTAACTACCTATGTCAAAATCGATTCAGCCGCCGCGGAGACACTAACCCGAATTTATAAAAAGACAGAAGTTAAAAAACGCACATTTGTATTTTGGAGTAGGAGCAATTTTTGAATCGTATTTAAAGTTATTTTATACTCAGACTAAAAGCATAACCTTGCTTAATAAAGTACCTACCTAATGCCTAAAGAACTAAGTACCTACTAATATATTTCTTATATAAAAGATAATGTTTATTCCAAGTGTCCGACATTAGAAAGAATTGCAATTTTATTTTTTGTCACGTGTATTTTTCCCCTAGTCTATTTTTAAACAGCATCTAATTGAATTAAAGGCCATTGACACCGCTAGAAAGACAAGCTTAAAATAGTGCAAACACGTCAGGAATCCTTACATGCGGCTGCCGTAATATGTACTACAAAGTAATAACGAGAATTTCATCAAGTATAAACAATATAATATATAACACACATCTGTAAATATTTTTTCATCTCATTACAAGCTGTGATGTACATAGTTGTTTTACTTTTTGTTCTATAAGAATAACAGTTTAGTTAACGCTAGTGTTCTTCTTGTAATTTGCTTTTATGCTTGTATGCAAATATAAATGTCTTTTCATTTTATTATTTACAGTGCCCGTCTGGTCTGGTGTGAATATAGCGGGTGTGAGACTCAGCGACTTGAACCCGAAGATAGGTACCGAGAACGATCCTGAAAATTGGAAGGAGACGCACGAGAACGTGGTGAAAAGCGCCTACGAAGTGATTAAGCTCAAGGGATACACTTCTTGGGCTATCGGGCTCTCGCTTTCTCAGCTGGCGCGCTCTATTCTGGCCAACGCGAACAGTGTCCACGCTGTGTCTACCTATTTGAAGGTAATTAGCTCGTTCAAGTTTGGACCTGATTCCTATAAATGAAATATGTATAACATTATATTTTTAACCCGAACAACAAAATAATATCCATTGCACCAAAAACAATACGCGTGTGCTAGTAGGATTTATCTTTGTTACTAATTCCAAGTGTTATCAATGTTGTGATACATCAGGGCGAGCACGGTATCGAAGACGAGGTGTTCCTGTCTCTGCCGTGCGTGCTGGGCCGCGCGGGGGTCAATGACGTCATCCGCCAGCCGCTCACCGAGGGCGAACTGCAGCAGCTGCGCGACTCGGCGCAGCTCATGGCCAAAGTGCAGAACGGCATCAAATTTTAAACGTACTCCGTTGCACCGCCTCCAAAGATTCCTATTTATAAGCGATTAGTATGTGTGTTCGTATAAAGCATTTTAAATATGCATTTCGATTATTGGGTTTTATTATAGCTACTAAGAACACTAGATATTTCAATCCGGTTATTTTTCCTATAATTTAGGACATGTTTCGTTAGTTTCCAGAATTATTCTCCATGTTTCGATGTATAGTTGTTATAAGTGAATTAAGTGTATAATTGTCATCGTTAATGATTAGGATGGGCCGTAGATACCTTCCTATATAATTTTTTTTAAAGATTTTATTTAAACAACGTCTGTAATACAAATGTCAATCCCCGTGAATAGCCAGTGTTAATTGTAGTGTTTTGTAATCTTTAATTTTAATGTAATCGTATCAATAAAATGTGTAGATTTAACAGACAACTCTTGCGGCGTGTGCGCTTATTTAGGTTAGACACGAGTAGTGGGTAGAATTGTCTCAAACTTCTATCGCAATATAGCACTAGTTTTATTTGGTAGATCTCGAAAGCGAAAGCGCAGTGTATGAATAATATATCACAAACTATATTAAAACACGTTGCACTCTTAAACTTGGGAACCCTATACTATTACAAATTTCATTTCTGTTGTCTTGTAATTAATTTAAGCAAGTTTTAGTTAAGTAAATTGTTTTCTTTTTTATGGAGTAAAGTCATTTTTAACGAAGACTTGAATATTTTTAGTACATATCTGAAGTTAAATAGTTGTCTAGATTTGCAAATACATATATTTTTGTGAACACACGTGACAGGTTGATTGACATAATTGTAATATTTTTTCTACTATTTCGGTATTTTTAATATCTCTACAAATTATGTAAACCACTGTAGAGTGCATTTCAACTTGGAAATTAAATTATGCTAAATATATGATTGTATGTACTTTTTCGTACCCGTAACCTTGGACGGCACAACACAGGCGTAAGAACTCTTTTGAAATTGATAACAATAATATTCGTTTGTTTAATGGCGGAAAGGGGTTAAATCAAATAAAACGGCGTGGTTCATAAAATTATATAATGAATTTTATTATATCGTAATTCATATAGTTACATCAGTACTAATACAACTTGATACTAGACGAGACACTGACAGGCATCCACCGCCGCGATACATACATACATCGAAACTCGTGGAATAGCGTGGTACAATGGAATAATACTCTTGTTGCTTCTGAGGCAATTTCATCAATACTAAGTTGCACAAAAATCTTTACCCTGTCTTTAGGAAACGAATTGCGGTCATAAAAATATTTTCCTGTTTCGGTGTTTTTAACATTTATAGGTAAGGTTTTTGAGCTACTTTTCTTCTAGATGAAAGTGAACAACGAGGCTTCAATTCAATCAATAAAAATTCAAATAATACTTTATAAACCAAGAACATGTGTAATATGAAATCTCTTGACTCAATTTATTTCGAAGTCATAATATGGTATGTTACTTTCAATTGAACTTAAGTCGCTTAAATCTATTTGTTCGAAGTTTAGAATACTGAAATAATTTGTCCATGCCGCCTACGGTACCGACGACTCGTCCACATAATTCAAGAGGCCTGGGCCAGCGACAGGCAAACTCCACGCGATGCATCACAACGGAATCAAGCACAAATCACAAAATGTCATGTCTCTTAAGAACATATCATATAGCAAATAGTTAAAACCTAAATCGTGTTTAACAGAGTAACGGGAATACGCGTAACGTACGAACATCAAATTCACACACACATGCGCGTGTTGTGAAGGCGACACATTTATATTATTTATATTAGCGTAAAATAACATATAAATGTATTGTTCTCGTAAAAGCGTTTCGCGATGGTACATGAGTACTAAGCACGTACCGAGACATACATAGTCTCTGTTAGGGCATTAAAAGGCGGACTATAGGCTGATATACTCACTCAGCCCTTAGGTAATGCTGAGTGTAAAATTTTAACAGAATGACAGTGATACTTCATAGTCCACTTGCATAGCTTTAATAGCTATTTGCTATTTTAAATTAGCAATATTTAAAAACAAATGAGCGATACGAACAAATTATTCGAAAAGATGCCAAACGAATTGAGTAATTTTAATTCAATAATTCATGTAATCGATAAAATAAGGCTAAAAAGAATAAAAATTTGGTCGCAAATTAAGATATAGATAAACTACGTACTTATTAAAGCTTAAAACTATATACAATTTATTATATTTTTTAAAAGTTCGTACGTTAAAATTAGGAATAAGCATGAAATATTATTTTAGCATAAATCACAGACACTTGCCTTACAGTCGGCCACTCGAGAAATCATACAAATTTTACAAATTGCAAACTAATACATACTCTTCATTAAATAGTCTAAACTAAAACGTATAGTGAGTGAACAGGCGGTCGTATAATGGTAGCATCACTTATATTGCTGTGAATTGTTCTTGTAACGTGAGAAATCGTCTGCATCATATATCTCCATTAGTCGACGTACTGGGTGCGGATGTGAACATTACACATTCACGATTATTGGTATCGAAGCAGACAGCAGTTTTGGAATATTAAGACTAATGAGCCACGGTATACGAGAATATCAAGAAAAGCCGCGATGCGACTTTAAGCATGCAAACAATACAACGAAACCGACAGGTGGGCACATTGACTATACGAATGATTAAAATATCCTTAGCTTAAGAACGAAAACCTACAAATGAGTAAACGATTAAATGTTTGATAAGATCTACGTTTACTTGGCTAGGCGCCTTTTATCTTTAGACTCTTAAATACGGCTAAAGACAGTTCTGACCTTCAACGCAATTTTAATATGCTAATTTCAGTTCAGGAGGCTTCATTCGCTTCCAGTGTTGTATCCGGTTAGGTCCACTCGCCTAGAGCACCGAATATATTTCGGTACGGTCGAAGGCACTAAATAAATGTGTACCATGTAAAAAAACGTCGTGAGACACGTGGATGTGATTTGTTTGAAAGTTTCCATTACATTCGTACTAACAGTGGTCACGTAGACGCAATTCGGTGCGTGCTAGGCGAGCGGTGGCGCGTCGTCCGG
>DWTO01004651.1:0-11355 GCA_018244755.1 Jemadia pseudognetus
TAAGAGTATATTACTAATCTCAATTCCTCTACTTTGCTCTGGTCGAGATTTGTAATTATTTTGATACAACTGAGTACCTACTTCAACAAGAGTCCAATTCCCGCAATTTTATTAAATATTATATCGAATAATTTGCTTAATTGCCTGGGTCTGGCTGCTGAAAAACTACGCTTGCGTTTAGTAACTAGTTATGTATGGGTTCGATTTCAGTTTATAGCATCGTTTGTGGGTTGATATTATAGTAACGCTGTAATATGTATATTTTGTATAGTTATTCCATACACGTACATATATAATCGGAAATTCTATTACTTTAAAATTTTTTCCAACTTTTTTGTGGTTCCATTGTTGGAACATGGGTCTCCACTCAGAATGAGAGGGAGAAGGCCAGAGTGTGCCACGCGGGCCAAGTGCGGGTTGACAGATTTCACACGCCCTAGAGAAAAAAAAATACAGAACTCTAAGGCGTGCAGGTTTCCTCACGATGTTTTCCTTCACCGTTATAGCAAGTACCTACCTAATATTTAAACGTAAATAAAACGCACATCTTGTAAAGAGGTGCGCGCTACAATTTCAACCCGGACTCCCGGAATGAGAGGTCGAATTTCAAACCACTAGACTATCACTAGGCTGTCTTTGACTACAGAATGGTAAATCTGATCGGTTAGTACGCATTTGTATAAAGCCACAATGCAAATTCGGGCGTATCTGAGAATACATGCGGAATTATATTTATATTTGATCCTTGTTAACATATTACGTCACTGTTGACGGTTCACAGGAAATTCATACAAATCGATAGGTAAATAAATAAATCCGATAAAAGATGAGCGATGGATGAAAACGGTTTATTTATGATATACCAACACAAGTAATACAGAAATGTAAACGGGGCGTTAAGCGAGAATCATATTGATTTTAAGAAAAACATTATTAATATTTTACCGCTGATTATCTAAAAATGGAAATGTGCCTACCACCACCACCTATTCCATAATGGGACGTAAACTTACTGGTAAAACTTGGGAGTATACTACACTCTACCTACCACTTCGCGGATTACAGGCGTGATGTTACGTTACGTTATTATTTATGTTGCAAACGCGAGGTGAAATAACAAAATCCAACATAGCTAATGGTGTACCTGAATACATCGAAATCAACCAGATGTTACCTGCCCCACTGGCCCTTACCCCGACATCTGTTGTTATTTCCTTTTTATTACCGTCTGGTAGACCCTTCGTTTATTAGTGGGTACGCGAATAATATTTATACTCGATTTCTCGGAGCTCACCGTATACTATAATAATAATATTCAGGTATAGTTTTATTACCTGCTACATCATTTTTGTAGTTGAAACTATTTTTTTTCGCTATTTGACAAATAGCTGTATATCATAGTAGAATTGCGGAACGGGAATAAACAAATGAGACTTACTAAGGTTTCTCATCAGGTATTTAGATACAGATATTTATAATTATTACCCGTGTGCTGTGAAAGCTTCCGAAATACAAACTAAGATGTTACGCTTAATGTTGCCCATACTTAACTAGAGTAGACAAAAATGAACTTCGTGCCTTTCCAGTTTCAAGAATTCGAGTTAGACACTATAATCTTTAGGTTTATCTATTTTGATCCATTAGGCCAAATACTGACTGAAGAAGTCCGAAGTTTTGAACACCGGTGTGCATGTTGAAAGAGGGTGAGGAATCTAGATGAAGCACATCAGGTAAAGGATCACACGTCTTGTACAGGACCTGAGGTGATGGCATTATATTAACAATAACTCAATAAAAGTATGAATAATATCAATACAATGGACATGGCTTATAACTTTAAGTAGTTGCGGAACTGTAAACTATATACGTGTTTGTATGAAAATAAAATTTCAATCAATGTTGATTATGTATACGAAATTACTACAATATGTTGATGATGGAGGGCTATTTCGGATGGCTACTTCGTTGGTTGATCGGCTGCGAACACAATCGCCGATCGAGAAGTCTTTGCTCTAAATCTCTAGTCGGATACTATTGGATTCTTATAACCCGAATTTCTCGTTAAAGTCTCAGAGTTTAGATTTGTGCCCGGTGTATGCCAATAGGTTCATCATCCAATCCGTGATGGAATATAAACGTAACCGGTGAAACGTGGAAATCTAAGCACTAATCTACTCTACCCACCTCACAGGCGTGAAGTTACGTATCTCACTCGTATATATCTTACAAATTCACGCAATTATTACTGTCGGAATTGCGAATTTAATCCGCTCGTTAGGTTGGTAGTAAGATTTCTGGGTGCTACTTCGTGTTCAGAGCGATACAAGTGATTCGACATTGGAATATACGGTTGTGGGGCTTAAGTGAATAGCTTCGTTGCTGTCAATATCTAAGTCCCTATTCATTGTTATGGAGCCATTCCATGTAACGAAATTATTTTCTTATTTTCACAAAATTATCCCGAACTCCGCGTCGCTATCAATCTTATCGCGTGGATTTCGTATTGGCAATATTATTGGTCATGTCTTTATTGACGACTGTGTTGGTAAAGCTCTCGCTATTAGCGTAATTGTGGCTCGACTTCTACACCATATTTCTTATGCTGTATTGTTTGTAATTTGGGTTTAACATTAATTTGGTTTTGATATACGAAATGAGCGTGTGATGGTAATAATAATATTCCGGAACAACACAGGGCCTTCTAATCCCAAAGTAGCCATGAGCATATGGTAGGGTAACAAAATGGCTGATAAAAAATATTAGTCATGAGTCTTATGTATTTATGTATATATGTATTTCCTACACCCAGTTACGGGATAAGTACTTGTGCTAGATACAAAAAATATTCACCTTAGGTGGACATCAAACCTATGGCCCTTTGCTCAGCATTCTGATCCTTTACCCGCTAGACCAACCAGCTAGATACATCTGTTATTTTCCAGATTGTTTCCAAAATCTACTTATGTCGATTGAATTTTTATACCTAAACAAAATATGATATGTGATAGGTGGTGGTGGTCTGTGGTAAGTTTAATAGCCTCAATTCCTTATATTTGCAAAGACACGACTCCACGAATTCACTCTAAATTATGACATAATTTATGACATTATCGCACAATTTTCCATGTAGCCCACAGTAACAGAACGATTCAAACAAATCCTGTCATCCTTTGACATTTTATCTTTTCCGAATGCGTCGACAATTTATTGTGATTCGAGACAATAATTGCTGCGTCACAAACAGACGTCATAGTATGAAACAAAACAAAAAAAACATTTCCTTTGTAAGAGAACAAATGACAGTTTATCTTGTTGCAACAACAGGAAACTAAAAATATTTGTCGTAGCCTTCGGTAGCGAAGTGAATGATCGGAAACGGATAACGTAAGCAAAAAGGATTGCTTTGCGGCAACAAAATGTATCGGTTATGGACGAAATGTATGTAGGCAGTGGGAACAGAATTCGGTACTATGCAAATTAACTACAGTTCGATACTTTTGAATATTTATACGCGGCTGACTGTATTCCGAGTGGGTCTGATCGAAATAAAAATAGGATTATATGTAAATTTCAGAAAATCGGAACAACGTCTAGTGCGGCTCACATGTAAGAGTACGAACAGATGACATATATAACTCAAACCAGTAAGTGCACTGTGAAGAAATTCAAGTAAATGAATTGTGAGGTAAACCAACATAAATATTGAACAAGATTGGCGAGTGATATATAATTTTGAAATGAAAATCCGATGAAAATATCCGATTCAGACACAATGTACCTACTTCTTCAAATATCGGTATGTATGCCATCAATAAAAGCGAGCGAATTAAAATTGAACAGCATTAATTTTACAGCGGCAATTTTAAATCTGTTTTATTATTTACGATATGCCTAGTTTTGTTCCGTGGTCATAACAAAAAATATTTTTTTATTCGTGTCGTATCATTTTTCCTAACACAATAAGTTGAAAATTGAATGAGTGCAAATATAAAATCTAAAAGGTTTTTTAGTAATCTATTAAAATTTTGTCGATATGGGAGAAAAACTACTAACATTTAAGATTACATTATTAATAATTAAATAAATTAAAACGACATGTTCACGATCCTACAGTTCAGTTTAAAATATGAATTTCTAGGATATTATGCGAACAAAAACAATAAAAGCTGTTTAAAGTGAAATATTAAAGAAAATTTTAACACTTTTTCAATGTTGTCATGTAATTGTTCGGGTTAAGTGTAGTTCTCTGTGTAGACACCATAAAAACTTGTACATTTACCAGTTGCCGAACTGAAGTAGCTAAGACCGGCATGGATAAATTAGTTTGCATAGCTGTTGTTACTACTTTTTTATTATTTTGACGAGTCTTTCAAATTAGTTTGTTCTCGAATTATGCGACGTATATTACTAATTACGACTGTAACGACTAGAGTTTTTGACATAAAAACTATAATTAAATAATGGAAATATATTTATGTAACTATTTACTTAATAATAAGAAGCAATAAAATTGAATTAAATATGGACTAAGTTGGCCGAAAGGTCGCGAACGCAACTTCTGATGGAGGGATACCTACTGGATTAAAAACCAGGGTCGGGTACTATAGGATTTTTATTAATTGAATTTCTAATTAAAATTCTTAGCAGTGGCTGGCAATCTGGCTTTGTACCCGGTATATGGCAATAGACTCAACCCTTATTCCATTGTGGGTCGTAAATGTAACCGGTAAAACGTGGCAATGTACAACGCTTCTCTACCCACGCCATGCAGAATTACAGGCATAACATATTGGTATCCCTTAATAAAATTACGTGAAAACAATTTCAATGTTTCATCGATGAAATAAATCTGATAAAATATACGAGTATATACCTATGGTATGATCGTTTACGATCTCAATAAAATATTTGTTGGTTTTTCGCTGCGAATTCAATTTTATTTTGCACAAGGCTTTAAATAGAAATTCGACATCTCTCATTATTGCGTTGTCTCTCTAATTAAGAAATATCCTGAAAATCTACGAATAAAGCACTTCAATATCTCTGTTATAATAAAAGGATCTAGTAATGACATCATTATGTCGAAACTTCTATGAAATATTACAATGCTATTTAGCCATAAATTACATTTTTGTCCTACTCGTAATAGTTTCATTATTGTATGGACGCACACAAATTTATTAATTATTGGCTGTCTGTAAGGTAGGTTGATGGACGAACGCAAGTTTTAAAAAAAATGGATGTTGCCGTGATCGAAAACGGCCTGGATGACATCAATCAATTAGTAAGCTTTGGTAAATTCTGAACGCTGTATTTTTCAAGACAAGCATAAAAGTTAGTAGCGCATTGGTGATTCCTTCGACCATTGTATTACGGGTGTCTCTGTGACACCAGATCATAGAGTTGTCTTACCTATTTGCTGCATTTAGTATCTTACAACATTTCGTAACAGGAATCCCTAAATATTACTCCAATAGCATGTTATTTCTGTTGAGCGTATTTTATTCAATACCTACATGATTCTATTTTTGTTTTGTTTCAATTATTTTCGCCATTAACCGCAAACGACTATATTTATGAGTGCATCAGATTTGTAGTCATTTGATCCAACATTTCATAACGAAAATTAATCTCATGAGAATTTCAACATTTCGCCTCATAAAGTCATATGATGAATGTGGAAATTCACAGAAATCCAACGAAAAGGAGAGCGTGATATTTCATACGCTCTGAAGCGCTGTAATTAAATGGTTTCAGTAAAGACCCTCGGGAGAGTCGCGGTTGTTCCGCTGAATGGAATATTATCTCCTTTAGAACTAATTTCGGTGACAAAACTTACATTGGCCGTCTTGAACGTCCCTTACGATAAAATAGTGGATCTATTAAATTACTGTTGAGGGATTCGGAAATTTACTACCCATTGTGTTACTTTGTAGATAGAATATTCTATTTATATAAATTATACCCAACTATGTCTAAGTTCAAATGAGATTCAGTTACGCAATACGGGTAATGAAATGAACGTCGTATCTTTTACGATTTAAATGAACTTTATTATTTATTTACTGATCGTTATTTACGAGTACTTTAGTCATAATTATTTACCGGTATTTTCCTCATAGTTATTTACGACTATTTACACTAACAGGGTAGTGATAAAGTAGTAATTAAGAATTCAAGTACATTGGAGGTTTTTAAAAAGAAATTTCGGAGTAGGTAAACTTTTTTCTTAGTAATCAATAATACTACAGTATACCGATTGACTACATGCGATTTTTTGTACTACATATGCTAGTTTATAGCCACAGTCTTGCCTGATAAAAAACAATTATGTGAAACACAGGCGCACGCGGAGAATTCCACTTCTTGGCCGTCCTAATCAGAAACGATGAAGAAAATCGCTTCGTCCTCGTTAGCGGAACGTCTGCCTGAAATAGATGGTATCCCGCCCTTCGTCTGGACGTCCAATACTTAAATGAAGCTACATGTACCAGTTTATGGAGGTGTAGTGTACATTTAAGTAGATATATGCATAATACATTTTTACCAATAAACCCCGGGACCAGCTATTCATTGCGCTAAACAATATCAGAAGCATTTATAAGAAGTCAGCTATCAGTATCATTGTCCATTCTGTACGAGCTTTGACCTACACACAAATTGACTATGCCGATTAAGTTATAACAGATAAAAAAAACTAAGTATTATACAAATATATTAAGAAAGATTTTTATGCAGCGAATTACGTCACAAGCAAAAATGTTCTATGATAAATTTACATCCATGAATGGAACTTGCGGGACACTGGAAAGAATAATTTCTCTTTTATCTGTTTAAAAATATAGAGAATGTGTCTTTTCTTAATGGAACATCGCTGTTCACGCGCGGAAGATAAAAACTTCCCTCACCGGAAATATAAAAATGCTCTGTATAAACTAGATGGGATTCTTACAAAGCATTTTCCATTTTGCGTTCAAGTTGATACCATCTATGGAAAGGCCTCATCTATTAGGTAATTAAACTTCTACCGTAATTACACAGTTTTCTTTTAATAATTTATAAGTACTTTGTAAATATACTGCTAATGCTTAAGAAGGCATATTCCTCATTCGTGAACTTTTCCGAGCAAAGTTATAAAATGAACGAAATACACGTCTGTTATCCTCTATTTGGTTAGGCAGAGGAGTGTAGTACACTTCCACGCCTCACTAGTTACGTTTACGTCTCCGTATGGAATAGGTGGTGAGAAAACTCAAAGACAGCTTGTGTTACGATAACGAAACGACCGATGTACTGCCTATACATAATATGTATTTAGAAGTACTGAAATTTTACTTGAAAAATTTTGTACATTCATATATTATATGAAATTGTACTTGAAAAATTTTCTACGAATATATTATATGAATGTAGAAAAATTTTCAAGTACAATTTCAGTACTTCTAAATACATATAAATAAGTATCGAGTGTGTTATTATGTACAATATACGAACGTTTTGATACATGTATCCATTGGCAGCAGGTATAGAGGATAACGCACGGCGTTAAGCGATTTACACATTTAGCGGTCAGGTCCGCGTGGATTACGCGCGGCCTGTAATGGAGCTACCCAAAGCCTTTTACACACGTTTTCTAGTGTTGCGATGTTGTGATTTATTATGTATTTGTAGTTAGAATCTGTAAGCATTAACTGCTGCGTGAGCAGTGAGAGATATTGTGATCTACGATACGCTTAACCTAACCTATATGCTCAGAGTGGATCACAGGCAATCAGGGAAGTTATATTTGCAGCAGTAGACTGAAACACTCTGGTAATGAGATGATGATGTCATTTCTACATTGGTGTGTGTATATAATGAATGTGTATTGGTATATAATGAATGTGTATTGGTATATAATGAATGGAATCGATCAGCGACTATATATGTTTTTTTACAGTACCTTTTGTAGTTTTAATTTTGGGAGAGACATTAGTGATAGTGATTTAGTAGAATTAAAGATAATAAACTCTAATTAGATTGTATTAATTAAATACAATTTGTAATTATTCAGTTTTAAAGTATAATGATCATTAATAAAATGTTAATTATGTTATATATTTTAGAGAACGTGACAAATCAGTATATGTATTGTGAATGCCAATAGAGATATTAGATCAAAGTAATCTTGTAATGCAACCTCCGATCTTGGCCAAGTCCTATTTACTACGACCGATGTAAAATATATAAAGACACCGTGCTATGCTTGGAACATACTTTATCGTATCTAATCGAATTTACATGTAAATGCGAACACTATTATTTAGAGAAGGCACATATTTCCGTATATTTCAAGATTAGGAGTGGATGAAATAATTCTCTAAGGTGTTCCTGATTATACCAACGAATGGATTTTGCTTTGTAAATTAACTCGGTGTATATTTAATTAGATTTTTGGTTAATAATTTTTCATACACCTACTTAAAGTACAATCTCACTGTGTTGCATTATATTACGTATTATACTTAATAAACATGCAAATAAATTGCACATAAATACAACTACACTATGTATAATTTTGAAATATTTGGACTGAAATTTTTGTATTTAGTTTTCTGTGTTGTGTAACATTGTTAGTAGTATCCAACTCCTGTGTATTGATTTCCATTACAATTAATTTGTTTTCAAGCTTCTCTCGTGAGGTTGAAGAAAGTTAGCGGAAGCACAAGCGGGGCGAACTTTAATTAGTACCGAGCCGAAGTCTCCTGTAAACGAAATTTTATAGCTTGGCTTTTAAATTAGATCTATTTTTACTTTAATCTTGTCTGCCGTCTTGTGCCGTGCATACATAATGTATTTAATAAAATATTGTTGTAGCCCCATGGGTAATTTTACATGAAATATTTGCACCTAATTTAATTAATATCGTACTGGCATATTAGGTTACAGCTGAATGGTAGTTGGTAGACACGTTTCCAATAAGTACATTAAGGGCGATAATCAGGGTCATATTGTAGGGTTTTGTTTAATATTTAATATTACTTATTAAAAATTTACATTGTAATTAAATAATTGACAATACTCAAAATTTTACTAAAAGAAAGCAACTGACGTTATCTGTAATAATACGCTTTGTAACAGAATTGATTTGTATTGTTTTTGGGACGAGAAAGTTCATGCCGGCAATATAAACGTGTTTCAAAAAGCTTTTGTTCTGAACAATAAATTCAGTAATGAAGTTTCATCGCAAGTGTTTCGTGAAAGGCTGTCGTTTGCGTGAAAAGCGGATGCGGGTCTTGCCGCAAGCGTTATCTTTTTTTTCAGGATTTTCAAAGGCACATACAGGACACTGGTTGCTTGTTTATCTATGCAACCGTGGAGGTCATTGTTCGATAAAAGATTTAAATGTTACTGTTGCAAGGGCTATAATAGAATGCCTCGAATGTCTTTGAATACTTATTATTTTAACATAACTTCACGCCTGTAATCCCCGAAGAGATAGGCAGAGGAATGCAGAACATTCCCACGTTTCACCGGTTACGTTTAAGTCCCACTATGGAATAAGTGGTAAGCCTATTGCCATGCATCGGGCACATATCCGGACTCCGAACCACTACTAGAAAATCTAAATTAGAAAATTTTGTAGTGATCGACCGGGGGATCGAACCCGGGACCTCCCGTTCGGCAGTCGCACTTGCAACCAACACGACCAACGAGGCAGTCAATCTAAATAATAGAGTTATTGTAATTAATTAATTGTAATTAAATCATCATCATCAGTCTATTTCCGTCCACTGCTGGACATAGGCCCCTCCAATAGCACGCCACTGCGCTCGATTTTCAGCTCTTCGCATCCAACCGCTGCCAGCTACTTTGCGTATGTCGTCAATCCACCTAGCCGGAGGGCGTCCTACGCTACGTTTGCCAAGACTGTTCTGTTCTGGAGTCTTTGCAACGGTGCCAAGTTGATTGGCGATATGCTCAAGTGCTGAAGGATCTATATGACGCCGCGTCTATGACTGTATAAGTACAGAATCAGCGATCTGAACCTATCCTCCTGCATCGAGGAGTGCGACAAGGGGACGTTATTTCCCCAAATTGTTCACTAATTGCACTGGAGGATATGTTCAAGACGCTCCACTGAAAAGGACGGGGCATAAAGGTTAACCGTGAATACCTCTCGCACTTGAGGTTTGCGGACGACATCGTCATCGTGGCTGAAACCGTGCAGGACTTGCAATATATGCTGGGCAGCCTGGCTGATTCTTCTGCTCGCATCGGTCTCCGGATGAATTTGGACAAGACTAAAGTGATGTTCAATGAATATGTCCTTCTGGAAGCGATTACCCTTAATGGGGTCCCTCTCGAGGTTGTTCAGGAGTATGTTTATCACGGGCAAATTCTGCAGGTGGGCACAAACAACTTCAAGAGGGAGACCTGCGGAAGAATACAGCTTGGCTGGGCGGCATATAGAAAACTTCGTTAAGTCTTTTCGTCACCGATAGCACAAAGCTTAAAGACAAAAGTGTTCAACGAGTGCATCTTACCTGTTATGACATACGGAGACGTGGACACTCACGGTGGGACTGGTCCATTCATTCAAGGTCGCTCAGCGAGCTATGGAGAGGGCTATGTTCGGCGTTACTCTGAAGGATCGAATCAGTAACGAGGCGATCCGACAGAGAACCAAAGTTATCGACATAGCCCAACGGATCAGCAAGCTGAAGTGGCAGTGGACTGGTAACATCTGTTGTAGAACCGATAACCGCTGGAGTAGACGTGTTCTGGAGTGGAGACCATGCCTTGACAAACGTAGCGTAGGACGTAGTGTAATTAAATAATAAATATAATTAAATAATAGCCTTATAAAAATCGAAATAAAAATTTGGGATCATTTTTTTGACAATAACTCTCTAAGATCTTTTTTTTATTCTCACTTAGTTCTTGCCTTTGTATGCAGGCCTTAGTTGGTACAATTTCGCATAGAGTAAGCATTTTCTTCCTTTTATTTCTGACGCTCACTTCCTGGTATTCCGTATCTTTGTATGTTTTAACGAAAAATAAACACGGTGTAAAAATAAAAAATGTATTTTAGTAGTAATAAAATAAGTAAAAAATATACAAACCTAATTTTTTTAATTATTTGAAAGTGTTACCGTCACTTCAATGGATGACACCAATTCATGTTCTGTATCTCGTGTTGCCGGTTGTGGCGACGGGTTCCGAACCTGGACAAGCACCAATATCTCTTTCGACCTATTGGATGACATTATTAAGCTAAAACATAAATAGTAATATTATGCCTCTTGTACAAAATTAAAAATTTTATGCAGTATTTAGACTAACAATGACATAACATGAAATATTTAAAGCCAA
>DWTO01004652.1:0-11355 GCA_018244755.1 Jemadia pseudognetus
CGCGCCGCCCGCCGCGCCGCCACACCGCGCCGCCGCGCCGGGCCCGGCGCTCGGTGACACTAAATGCACATAAACATTGTATTGGCTGAAATCGTTGCCGATTTGATTTTGCGGCCTTCATTAGGGATCCGGTTCTTCATTTCAATATGCTTTTGAGCCTTAATGATTCTGCGCCGACGATGCTTTTATTCTGTTTAATGCCGTATTTAGGAAGCGGTCCCTTTGAGCTCACCTCAATATTACTCATTGGAGCTTTTGAATTAAGATTCGTCGTTCCCCTCCGCACCATTAACAAAATAAAAAAATCAAACTTCATATCACACTCAAAGGTAACGTATTGCAATTTGCGAACATCTCATGTTTAAATGGAAGCACTCAGACTCACTCAGTCGGTCCGCGGAGAGATATACGAGTACGAACTGGCCGGCGCGCTGGCGGCGCGCTGGCGGCGCGCGCGGTGGACCGTCGGAGAGATAGCGGCCGAGCAGCCAATTAATATGCCTAATGCTAACATCATTATTACTAGGCCCGGCGCACTTAACATACTATATCCATTTACATTTTGATTTGTGTAGAGCTGCGCCGCGACTATGCGCCGCTCATTCACCGCCTGCCGCCTGCCGCGCGTGCACTATTTTGCCACACTTTTCGTATATTTATTTTTTGCCCTTATCCTTGTTCATAAACCTTCACACACATAACCGTGCAGCTTTTTTCTGCGTTGTATGATGAGGGCGATAAATAATCTTACCTAATTTTTCATTCTGATATAGTCCGGACAGAAATCATATCCCGAACCGCTCTTCGCGACACACCTCTATGTTAACTGAAAAACCAGAAATGATTACATCAATTGTTGTAAGTTTTTTCTGTACATAATATGTATTTCTCTGTATACCCACATGTACTGTTGAAGTGGAAGCATGTATACCTACATGTATCGGGGTATTTTCATACTTGATCATATTAAATACTAGTTAGTAGTAGGAGCGAGACGAAGTAGTGCTTTGTTTACGCATTTTGCAAAACTATCGCTTGGAAATCCCCAAAAAAGATAGGAAGCAGAATTGAAGTAATTTTTTGATTGTACGATAATAAAGCCGCAAGGTATGAAATAAGTTATTACAAATTAGTCCGTTTCAAAGCTGGAATCTATTAATGTAGGGGAGTTATTGATAACACATTTCCGATACAATCAGCTATAAATAACGAATGCATACCTAACACACATTACCATGCAACAAACATATTGAAGCGGGCCGACAGTAAGCTAATGTATTGGAGTAAATAAATACTTTCACAGATGTTTTAATTATTTTCGTCAATTTATTCTCATCTATCTTATTTATTTATTTATTTATTCTTTATTGTACACCATTAAAAGGCAATAAATACAAAGGGCGGACTTAATGCCTAGTGGCATTCTCCACCAGTCAACCCTTGGAGAATGGTAGAAATTATAAAGATATAGCGTAGTGAAGATTGTTTGTCCCGTAGTCCTGGTTTAAAGCGAGATTATGTTTTGTGGCGATTCTGTCATGGTCAACAAACGACCTTAAACTAATACCTACTGAATCAAGCTGGAACTGTGTGGAATGTATCTACAATTATGTTTATCGTTTTACTCCAGTCGTTTCTAAATTTCTCTCACGTAATACCATTATCGACTCTTCTGATAAAATATGCATCAACATCGTAAAATTATTAGCTTCCCCTCTCTAATGAAATGATAAAGCCAACATGTCATAAGTCTTATTTTAGATAAAAAAAATTATACCTCATTTCAAAACAATTTTAGTAGTCATTTGATCCGTTATTTCTCATCATCAGCACATTACATCATCGGACAATCTCAGTCCCCTGCTGGACGTAGGCCGTCCATGTTTTTGTCAATAATCCCCACGCTAACCATGCGGGTCGGGGATTACAAAGCAAAGCTTCTCCCACCGACTGGAAGGCTGTCCGTTAGCGACCATGGCATTTAGCTGTGTCTAAGTAAGCAGTGCTAGATCGCGATTAGCCTACATAGTCTAGAGATGTATCTCACATTGAATTTATATATTTCTCACTATTTTCATGAATTTGCCATATTTAGAAGTAGATACTGAGTCTGTGTGTCGCGTTTAGTATGTATGATAGCGTGTGTACGCCGGACCAAGAAATGTTAAATAATAATACACGTCAGTTCAAGTTTCAAGAACATTTTTCAATAATTTCATATACAATTTATTGCTTCCGAGAAAGTCGATCTTGCGCTGTTGATTACACTGCCAACCGGTGCGTGCTGCTTCTTTTTTTCCCGCCATTTATAAATTACATGTACGCGTCTCTCCATCTTTGTTGGAGTGGCATATTGTAATGCGTTACCCCATGCTTTGAACCGGTCCCAGGCGGCAATTGACTTCCCAAAACTTGAACCACCGCAAAACATTAATTCCACGAACTCGATTCGAGATATGTCCAAGTTATTGCTTTTTAATCGCAATACTGTTGTTTTTAAATTCCTCGTAATGCATTTAATCGTTGTAATTTTGATTTATAATTTATACTGCTGAGGTCCTGATAAATATTTTTATATGTATATTAAAGTCTATGGATTTTGCCTTGTTTTATCTCACGGGAGACCTGTGTACCACAATGGATGAAAAGATTGACCATAATGATGATGAAACAGATAAATATATCACTTAAGTGCCAGTACAAACTGCTGTAAATATTTTAAGTAATTACAATTATACAAATCTTATACGTGAATACTTCACGCTCAAGTGACCAGGGGATATTTACAACTCACCCAATGTAAGATGTATGATTGAATGACGCGCTTTAAATCATCGTATTCACAAGATGGAGATACCGTGTCCTGGCAACGATAAAAATAGCCATGTGATTGAGTTAACGAATAATATCTACCGTTGAATGGATAGTCCAAGTGAAGTCGCAAAGGGCGATTGTGTCCGAGTCTTTACGTTCGCGCGGCGGTCGGCTCGCCCGTGTTGATTGCGTCTGACAGGATAATGGCGGCTTCCTCCCGCAGCGCGCCAACACTGCGCGGAATTAGCGTACCAACACATAGTGTAAGGGCGTCGGAACGAAGACCTTAGCGTCGAGATAGTCATCTGTATTGTTATTTACAAGTGCGAAGAGCGATACTTATTAATATTATACCATCACGCCAAGATTCTTAAGGGGTGGGCAGAGAACACCGGGAGCGAAACATCTCTATCATTTTAGATTCATATTGAGCGGCCCTTATGCGTCAGGAAATCGAATCGTTAATCAAGAATTAAACTTACAAGTCTAACATCAACGTTTTAATACTGTTGTTACATTCGAGCTTACTTAGATCTTTGCGTGTTTCCTATTTTTAAGTTTTTATAAGGGGGTTCTATATCTCATCCTCAAAGACCCTTTGTATTTCTGCGTTCGCAACGCTTATTTGGTTGGCACGTCGCTCCGGCCACTGTCCCCCTGTTTAAATCGTGTGTCAATTGGATGTTATTGTTATTCAGACGATTTTGTCGTAATATAGTTTTGTATTTGCAAAATCTCTTTATCAAAATGATACTATGAAATATATGAATGTTTATTCTGGTTCAAAATGTATTTATTAATTTTGACGTTGGAATATAATTATACCTTAATGTGATTTTCAATACGTAAACAAGGAACTAAATGTAATGTTCAATTTGCATCAAGATTTGAATAATAATAAAATAAATGAATAATATAGTCTAGTAAAGTTGTAGTGTGGTTGTTGCGTTGTACCCACTATTGACCGTATACTGGATCATGACATCTGACCAACGACTTAAAAAGTCAGTCAACATCACCATCAGCCTATTGCTGTCCACTGCTGGACATGGGCTTCCCCTGAGGGGTTAGTCCATAATCCCCACGCTGCTATGTAGGTTAGGGATTACAATAGCAATGTCATATTACAAGTAAACATTTTTTTGTAATATAATGATAAGAAGTCTAAAAAACGATTGACCCTGCAGACCATCTATAAAACTGCCCGCTATGTTCGTGCTCAAAGTACACGCTATCGATACTGATGAGGTTTGCAGTATTCGATGCAGTTTCCTAAGTGCAACAAAGTCAGCTATAAGAACAATATGAATCTAACTAAATACATATGTATATGTATAAAGATATTTTCCAAAAAAGATATTGTCGGATATATTTGACCCGCGATATTTTTCGAACGCTTTGTTGGATTCTGAAGCGTTTATGGCACTCGACAAATTGTTTAGACATAAAAAGTCATGTATGAGAATATATTAATCTGACTATACTAACAAGTTAAATATATTTTGAAAAAACTACTACTTACATAATTGTATCGAAGATTTCAGAAAAGGGTGTAAATTATTACTTTGAGCTCTATTTTTCGAAAATTGAGTTTTCAACAGATCAATGAATCATTTCAAACCAAAAAGCCTCCCGGTCTCCCAACGGTTGGTTTGTTCTCGAAATATCGTACGGCAAAAAAATATTTTTACATAATCTGATTAAAACTCGACTTTCGTAATTTTTGGAAATCTTCGATTTTCAAAGAGAGAAATTATAAAACGCAGTCCATCCATTGCTCAGTCGGCGCCGTCAGTAAACATGTCCATTTTATTTATAGACTTGATCTCGAAGGGAAATGTAAAAATAGGAATTTATAAGTGTAACCCAAGATTAGAACGCTTACTTTTCTTTACTTATAGTAACCACAATATTAACGTCACTGTTTAATATTACGATTATTAGTTTAAGTACTTATATTATAACATTGTTAGTATATTATATACTGATCATATTATTATTTACATATTTTATTGTTACGTAACATCATGCCCGTAATCCCCGAAGAGGTAAGCAGAGTGTACTACACACCCACGTTTCACTAGTTACTTTTATATCCCACCATAGAATAGGGGGTGGGCCAATTGCCATACACCGGACACAAATCCAGACTCCGAGCCTCTACTAGAAATTCCAAATAGAAACTCTCTTCTGAATTATAAAATTAAATTACATCATTGTTACAACAGCATGATATTATTATAAATGTTATAAAATTTCAAACAATAGAATACGTCAAAACGCTCAATCCATTTTCATTATAATTTAAACGCATTGTAAACCATTTTCTGTAACTTACGCAAACAAGACGATTATAATACAGATCCAACTATTCAAATAAGACAATATCACATGTACATACTCGTAAGTATATTAAGTCATGATATATTCGCCTACAATGTTATTTTGTAATACACATATTATTGGATGGTAAATACTTGTAATTATTTAATTGTTATTAATAGTAGTAGATGTCCAGTGGTCAAAATTAAACCAATATTAGAACTTTTTACGTTTGAAGTTTATTGAGCTCGTTTTAAAGCGCATGCGTTCTATAATCCGTGTGAGTGATAACCACAGATTATTATGTAGTTGACATTGACAGTACAAATATAAATATTGAAAACTAGCTGTCCCGGCAGACCTTGTTCAGCCCTATTTCTCTATAAAAAAGTTTAATGTAATATTTAGGCTGTTTTATGGCATGTAATCGTCGAAGTCAGAACGTTTGTTTCCTGACATTTTCAGTTCAATGTATATTAAATATATGCTTATCAGTTAACTCCTGAGCTCCAGATACATGGCGATAAACATGGATTAACATTAACTCAAAAATTGTGTTTTCAAGTTTCGTTAGCTCTTAACAATTTACATGGTGACCTTGAAACTGTATGGAGGACAATGGTACAGTTTTAATCAGTATTTAGGACCATACCTGAGGTATGTTTAAATGACCGATGTATGTCGTGAAGATGTTATTTAAGTTAAATATGAAATAAGACTAAAATTATCCCATTATAGCCGCCTGAGGTGACAAGCCTCATTTTAGCTCCTACCACAGATGGGATATACCCAGGCTCATATTCTGGCCCCGAGCCACACAGACAGGGTTCATTACACCGACACTATAAGGCTGGCTGTCTATCACTAATGGCTGTCTAATTTTGGGAATTATAACTAAGGGTGATTATTTTAACATTTCAGGTTTCCTCACCGCGATCAACTGCTATAATGTGAAATGGGTGACCAGGGTTCAAGATTATATCACAGCTGCCAAAATATTAGCGTTACTGGTCACTTTTTTCGCTAGTCTCTGGTATCTGTTCTCCGGGACCACGGAGAATCTTCAGTCAATGATGCAAGGCACTGTCACTCAGCCCGGTGCCATTGCGGCAGCTTTCTACTCGGGACTTTTTTCGTATTCTGGCTGGAACTATCTAAATTTTGTCACTGAAGAACTGAAACACCCATACAAGTAAGTGTAGTTAAGATATTAATTGTTGATCTTAAATCAAAATGTCAATGCATATAATGTATTTGTAGTGCACCATTAACATGTTTTAAAGTGTGTATAACAATTTAGTGCAGATTACGGGGACTTTGTAAAGTGTAAATAATATCTCTCTTCACGCATGCTTTTATATATTTTGTGACACTTTTATATGGTTTTTTTCATAGATTTCTTCTAAATTAAAATTCCCAGTAGCAGTACGAAGGCTGAATTTATGCCCGGCGTATACCAATAGACTCCCTATTCTATGAGACGTATAAAACCACTGGTAAATCGTGGGAATGCACTACATTCCTCTGCCTAACCCGGGCAAATACAGGTGGGATGTTATATTGTATTACATGTAATAAAACTATTGTTGCAGAAACCTCCCGCGGGCGATCTACATTTCAATGCCGGTGGTCACTATCGTATACGCCTTAACCAATCTCGCCTTCTTCGCCGTTCTCACTAACAACGAGATCAACGCGAACAGGGCAACAGTCGCAATCACCTTCAGCAAAAAGATCCTAGGCGTGTTATTCTGGATCATGCCGCTCTTAGTGGCCTTCTGCACAGTCGGTTCGTTGAACGGTGCGATTTACGCGTCGTCTCGATTGTTCTTCGTCGGCGCCCGCAACGGTCACCTACCACTTGCGATATCACTTATCGACATTAGACGACTCACCCCAGTACCGTCCCTCATTTTTATGGTAAGTTTATTTCTTGTAAAATAATACCTTCAATAAAAATTTTTGCACGATAGGATTAAAGTTTTACCGCGACCCCGTCTGATGGAAGGCGCAGTGCGTCCTAAGATTTGGCTATGATTGGTTAGTTTCGGCTTTGAGGATGTTTTTAATTCGTCGCATAAGCACAATGAATAAAAATTAGTAGGCAATAATTGCGATTATTTAATATACCCACTTTCAATTTCGCGTAAACAGGTTTTTCAATTTAATCGCATGTAGTATTTCGTTACTAATATTAATTCAAAATTTGTTTTTACTTTATTACAACAATAAGTAAATACTCTTGATAAAGGAATTTCATTAGTTTATTAAGGATATTCATTTAGTTTTTCGCCTTACATTTTCTATGAGGCAAAACATACTTGGTTTAATATTTGCTTTTAATTATAATTGGGCGTTTAACTGTAGTTCCACCAAAATATTATAATTATACATTAAATATTGTACATACGACATCAAATAACATAAATATTTAAATACATTGATAGTCTCGTCTATAACCTGTATAGACAGATATTAAAGACACAAATTTCTTGCTGGTTAATATATACATATATATCTATAAATGTAATATTTGTCTTGTTACAGTGCCTCGTGACTCTAGTGTTGTTATTGTTTAACGACCTGGACAAGCTGATCATATACGTGACAGCCGTGGAGTCCATATGCACGCTGTGCTCCATAACGGGTCTGCTGTGGATGCGCTACACGCAGCCGAAGCTCGTGCGGCCGATCCGAGTCAACCTGCTTCTACCGATCGCGTATTTCATCATTTGCACCTGCCTCGTCATATTCTCCTGTTTCAAACATCCGACACAAGTTGGCACCGGGATCGCGTTAATAGCGTTAGGAGTGCCCGTGTTCTTTTTGTTCATCGTGTGGAAAAATAAACCGAGGTGGATGGAAACAGCGTGCAACAGTTTCACAATAACATGTTCGAAACTGTTCATGAGTTTGCCAGAAGATTCCAAAGATATCTGATGGGGTTTGAATAATATGACCGCTGCTTTCTACAAGGATCTGATGCAGATCTGATAGTGAAGTTAAGAACGCTTTTAATGGATAGGATTATGTTCCTTTTTTAAATTTTTTTTTCTCGTTACTTATTGATAGCCGTGTTTTAAACGTAATAAGACGGACAGATCTGTTGTATAATAAGTTAACAATATTATATATTGTATATTTATAATACTTTAGCTTGTAATAAATCATCGTTATAAAAACATTAAGATGGCGTCATCCAATGTAATTTGATTGAAATGTCGTGTATTAAATCCTCACCCGCTCCCTGACTGTGTTGTGATACCACATTAGTTAAATATGTATCACGTATTTGTGATAATACAAAACTTTTATTTATTGATTGAGACGTCAACATGCTGTGCATATTGAATGTCATTACTTAGATATTAGTAAATTCCTCATGACTTAGAAAAATTTAAGGCAACAAGTTCATGCCAAAATGTCAAAAGATAACCTAACCTGTCAAACTCCGACAACTATTTCATCACAACTTCGATCTATAATATGTAATGAAAATCAATCATATATAGGAATATATGCATAATTACGAAGTTATCATTTTTATATAAATGTACCTATTGTTTATCAAAAAGTTTTAAATGATAAAACGTCATAACATGTAACATATGTGTAATATATCATTACATCACAGACTTACAACGTCCATACATGAATACAACACGTAAATATAAATAATTGTTTATTAATTTGAATAAGTATTGGACTTTAGCGGACTGACTAAAATATTACACTTGACTTCGTTTATATGGTAATGAAATGAATGAAATTTTAAATGTAAATCATTGGTTATTCTAAATTTAATTGTATTTTTATTGGTTACCCTGCTTCGGAACTCTGAATACTTTAAACGAGCAATTCTTCTATATACGTATATATATAATTCGTTATTTCGAAACGGCTCCAATTATTTTGACCAAATTTTATATTTAGAGACTTTGTTACTATTAAAATTGATTTCGTTAAGTATCATCTTTCAAATCCACTCCTAAGAGGGTAAAACAACGGTTGAGAGTTTGTATAAGATTTTGTAAGTTTTGAGGTTACACTCTTAACAATTTAGATTTACGTAAACGTATTTCACGACGTAAATGTAATCCCCGAAGTGTTAGGCAGAGGAATATAGTACCTACAGTCCCACTTTTCACCAGTTACGTTTACGGCCCAGTATAGAATAGGTGGTGAATTTATTGCCATCTTATTTTGTTATCCCATATTGTTGTCTTACCCAACCGCAAATGATCTTAATCAACTCAGAATCTCGACATTCGCGGAAAAAATGAAATATTATACATTTCGGTTTTGAGTGACGTCCAACCGAAAGCCCATTTTCTCCTGAAACTGAAGCCGTAAACAAATGTTCGGCTCCAAGTTACGGCCGAAACTTAAAACCAAAACTTAATTCAATTTAAATTACTTAAATTAAAAAATCTTATTTTTCTTAATTTTTTTACCGCGCTTCGTAGCTGATTCTAATAATTAGATCAAATGAACATTTATTTATTATTAAGATGTTATGTATATATTATATCTGTTAACATACTAAAAGTTCTGGTTACATTTTTCAAACTCATAAATTTGCACTTACACACATAATATGTATATGTCTGTTGTAATGCCATCAAAATTTGCAGTTTATATTTGTTTTGTATGTATGTATATTGTATGCCGTATTATGTCAACCATAATTCCAGTGAAGATGCTTGGGGAACGTCGGGTTCCGAGTTAAGTTTAATATCCGCTAAGCCGGAAGCGCTGAGGCGCGTTAGCTAAGCTGACCAAGCCCTGTCAGGAGTACCAATTAAAGGATTAGAATTACTTACTTCAGCATCTATGACCAAGTTTCGTTTAAGTAACCATCAAGATTCATGATTTAAGTGTTTTAACCAATTCTCAAATTAGGTGGGTACCTAAGTAAAATATTTAAGGAAAAAAGTTATTCTCACGGCAAAATTGTCAACATTTTTGTCATAACGACATTACGATTCTTTACGTAATATTTGTCGCGCAGATTCAAGTACGGACTATTTTAAAAAACACTGCTTTGTTGATCGAGTGATTGAATGAAAAGAATGGTTGAATTAAAAGAATGAATGATAAAAAGGTCCAGAATTTGAATTCCAGGTCAGGTATAATTAGATTTTTCTAACTTGTAAATTGTAGAAGTGGCTTGGAATATAAATTTGTGCTTCGTGTATGGTAATAGGCTATTCCATGATGGGATGTTAACGTGGCTGGTTAAACGTGCCTCTGCCTGCCTCTTCGGGGATTACAGGCGTGATATTACGTGTTTTTATAACAAATATGTATACATGTATTTACATGTATATATGTACCTTACCAGGCGTTTTACTACTAGAGCATAGACTCTACGTAGCCTGGATCCAGGTGACCCGTCCATGAAGGCGTCCCAAATTATTTAATTATTTATACAGATATATATGTACGTTTTATTTATAAGAAACAGACGGCTGTTTCTGTTTCCAGTACAAATATCTGTGAGATGATCACGGGATCATCTCAGAGATATTTGTACTGGTTGGGAATCGAACCTAGGACAGCTGTCTTACTATTCAGGTTACCTAACCACACAATCAACGGTCGAGTCACCATTGACTGAATATAAATAATCTATAAAAGGGTACGCCTCGTCAACTATACATTAGCTTATTGGGTTTTTACATTATATATTGGCTGTACAGACACGAATGCTCGGGGAATTTATCGAAGATTTTAATACATTTGTTTTTCTAGATTGTTCAACTTTTCGCCTTTTTGCAAATTATTATAAATTCATGTATGTGTCGAAATGATATCACAATAAGGCAGAATAAAAATGAAATATAGAGGTATAATTTTAAATTATGTAAAGTTCCTTATATGGGTTTAAATGGAGAAATATAACCAAACGTGTTCAACTGGAGACAGATGTTGAGAGAAATAGCCTTTAAAATTAGTATAGAATCAGCTATCTGCTCGTCCGACTTTTCTTTCTATAGCTTTTGATTACCATATAAATCGTTCGTGCCGCAGTGACTAACTTTTTTATACTTATGAACTATATTACGATTCTTTATGTAGTAAAAAATCATATTATCAGAAAAGTGCATAGAGCAAGTTCCATTACTATTACTTGACATAAATTTTGTTTTCAAATACCAACATATTTTCTTGTCAAATGTTTCCGGTTGACTCACATATATTTTTTCGGGACGGCTA
>DWTO01004653.1:0-11355 GCA_018244755.1 Jemadia pseudognetus
AAGACTCCACCATACTCATCTCCACCGAAATTAAAAAGCTGCCAAATGTAACTTTACGCTGTAAATGTAATTCTTCTTATACATATTTTATTACCGAACGGCAATGGTAGTTAATCGTTATCTTTATAGAACAATCGTTAAACCTTGTCGATGATTTATAGCATTTTTGTTAATTTCCAGCAGGGGTCTTTGATACTAATTACTGTGTGTTTGTCAGTATTATTACAAGCTAGTAATTATCCGTAACAATTGGAGACACATTATTATTGTATTGCTTAAATTTGATGGAATCGACTAATGATACATAATACAAAATGAAAAAGTACGTTGCAATATTTTTTTTCTACATACTCTCTCAATATTTCTTCTCACTCTACATGCCACGCTACAGATTTCAGACAAATATAGTTTTTTTATTTGTTTGTCCTGTTTTGCTGTCCATACTTTTATCTAGGCGCACCCTAGACTCGTTACGGACCTAGGACCTAGGCGAAAAACTGCAAGGGTGTACCATCACATAGATAACGCGTTTACTACAATACGTCACGCTTGTGTGTGTGCGTGCGCGACACGGCATGTGTGCGTGGCGCCATGTATGTGTGGACGTGCGAGTGTGTGTGTGCGTGCAATTATTAATTTTGGCGGGATTGAGCCCTCTTTATTGAAATTTTAGGATCTTTTGTTATTCCCAAATGAAATGGAGTGCGGAATCGATATCTCGACGCGTCGTATTCGAGGCGAGATGGGAATTGATTTTTTTTTTGTTTGCGCCCGTCTGATCCGCACGAATGTATTGCTTGTAATGCCTTTGCCTAGCGTAAGAGGTGGAATTATTTTAATGAGCGCCTTTTGATACCTTTCACGTTTCGTTTTGTAGAAGATGTTTCACGGGCGCTTTGATTAACTGATAAATAAGGGCGTGCGCGTTTTTTTATTTCGTTCTGATTGATTTTATTTTGTGTTTCATATAGATTTTTAATTAATTGTGCTACTAATGTTAAATTATGAGATTGTATGTTTTTGTTTTAACAGGATATTATAACGTACATAAATATCTATGTATATGTTGTCACGCCTATTTTCCCAACGGCGTGGGTAGAGACTAGGATTTTAACCTGCTAAGATCCTGGCAAACATCTTTCCCTTCTAGAAGTAAGTTCTAGGAGCTGTGAAATATCGAAAACCATGGTATACTGGACGAATAATTTTAATCGTTTTTAGCACACCTAATATAAGCTGACTGCCTCGTTGGTCGTGTTGATTGCAAGTGCGACTGCCGATCGGGGGGTCCTGGGTTCAAATACCGGATCGGACACTATTTGTAATTTTCTAATATCGATTTTCTACTAGTGTCTCGAAGTCTGGATATGTGCCAGGTGCATGGCAATAGACTCACCACCTATTCCATAGTGGGTTACTCTGATTACAATGTTACCTTAAAATAAGTTTCGGAACGAAATCAAAATTATCAAACGGTTTTTGTAAATTTCAAGGATATAAAAATACACGCATTGAATGGATACCTACTCAGTTGCATATTGATACATGTATGTAAGACGATAATCCGCGCATCCAAATAAAACGGATACGGGCCAGCTGGAACTGAATCCGGCGAACGCCGTGTAAATCCGTCCACAAGACGGCCGGGCACGCGCTGCGCTCGCCGCTTCGGAAACGGCACGAAACGCTTCCGAAGCTCAGTGCGTTTCGATGTTTCAACTACGTGTTTTTCATATGTCTCCTTATTTGATAATAGGTATACATGTATTTATGTATACAGACTAGTAAATGTACAGATGTACATCCGGTCTGTAATAATATATTTGTTTGGCAGTAAGTGCTCACGGCCTGTATGTATGTAGGTATATGTTATAGGATATTGGTTTCATATTTCTAATTTTATTATAGCATATAGGTATAACTACATATAAATTTAATTACATACATACAATATAGTTTCGTGAAATATAGTTTCGGTGAAAAATTGCATAACTTGATTGTCTTCTTGGTCCGGTGGCTCGATTGTAATACAGGCTGTATGTTGTAATAATGTGTTATGTGCACCAATGTTCAATTTATATTTGGCTGTAAAGTTATCCATACGGGTATGGTATTTAAAAGTGTAAAATATGTACATTGATCAGTTATACGGTTGTCACACCACAGTCTCTGTCTGGTTGCAGTTCAGATTACCTTTACTTTGAGTTATTCCAAGATATTCTTCATCTTCATCATCATCAGTCTATTGCAGTCCACTGCTGGACTTAGCCCGCCTCTGAGGTTTATGTCCATGATTCCTACGATATTAAGATATTACTGTTGCATATTTTTTCAAAACTCTTCCAGTCTAACAGATATTATGGAATTATCCTAAAGTAAGTCCTAATTACGATTATTGTATTTAGGTCTATATAGGTAGAAGTAAACGTTATTGTCTACTAAGTTCTATATCTATTACCTGTTTCATTAACCCGTTTACTACTGCACTGTACATAGGTCTTTCAGGATGTGAAAAGTCAAGGCTTTGCTACTCGTATTGAACGCTACCATTTTTATGACAACACATTTCATTAATTGAATTTAATAAAACATATTGCCGTTTATAATACTAATGTTCACGACAATGTATTTATTACACGATTATAATTATTATTATTAACTAAAGAAAATCTACGAGAACAACGTAACGCGCGGAAAATCCATTTGTTTCCTGTGTCTAGTATTTCATTGAACATAAAAACCGTAGAGCGGCAATTCGGTGAATCGAACGTCGGAATATTTCGCACGCAAGCATAGTTGAGTCAACCACCAATCATAATATGGGAATTTTCTTGGTTTCCTCATGTCGTAATAGTTGTTTGTTGTTGCAACGAAAATTAATTAATACACTATTTATTACCTGAACACTTGTGCTAATGAACCTTACAAAATCGTTTGTTGTAAATAATTGCAAAATTATAAGGAAACAACATTTATGGCTGTTGGATTAGTAAGTTTATGTACCTATGTTTTAACTAACCTTCTAACTTTAAAGCGTATCGTATTTATCTACGGATTTTCTTACGAAGATGAAATAGAATAGTAATAGTTTAAAAAAAGTTTCATAAAGTACTACTACAAAGTAACGGATGGTAACTATATGACTGTTACCCAAAATTTAGTATTTTAATGTGTAACATGTTTGCTATATTTGATGTATTTAATATAGGAGATGGCATGGAATGAGCGAAAGGGTCTCTTTTACAGAAATACATAAATAACAGTAGGTAAATACAGAAAATGTTGATATTCCCGTCGCATGACAAGCAGTAAAAAATTAAATCTAGCAGGCATTTATTGTTACCGCATGTACCTATATATAAAAGTGATTTAAGCAGTATTTTAAGAACAATGAAATTATCGAAATATTTAATTGTATAAAAATAAGTATGACATGTTACGACAATTTTTTTAATACATATTATATAATTTTTCAATATTTTTTTAAATCATCGCTATCAAGCCTTTTGACATTGTTTTGTCAGATACGGGTCCCTTTTCGGAATGAAAAGGATTAAGGTCATGGACTTAAGACCCAAGCCGATCCGGGCCAGGGCCAGAGAGATTTGGTCGCAAATTCAAAACTCATAAGAGTTTAATCAAAAGAATGTTTTTGTTAACGTTATTTAAAAAGCTGAAACCAATTCCATTATGAACGCGTTTGTGTTAAATTAAAATTACAATAAAACGATGGAGCGGCCCTCTCCGAGCATTTCGCTGTTCCAATCCTAAATTGGCATTCGTTAATTAGACCAAAACCATTTCGTAATGGGACTCCGGCGAGAGCGAGACAGATATATACGAAAAGGAGGTGGATATTTTGAAACAGCTGATTTTCTTTCGTCATATCAATGATTTCGTTCATAATAAGCAACGTATTTTTAAAATGTTCGCAGAGCGTATTCCATGTTTGAATGTTCTTGCAGTTTAAACTTATAGCAGTGCGTAAGCATGATTCGAAAACAATTAAGTTAGATGACAAATAAAAGTATTGCTGAAATTACCCCCGCGAACTATTTTCAAAATCATGCTACGTTTAATATGTTATATATAATCGCGTCTTGTGATACAGCAGTTAGAGGTCAGTAGAATTATATGCAATGAAATGCGACTGAAATTTTGCTTGAACTCCACATATAAGTATTATGTATGGGAATTTAGTTTGCGTTGTATTCTGTTTCATTTTATTTATCTTCCATTATGTTACAATATAAACATTTTCGTTTAGTTTCAAAACTACATCTCAAATGTCAAGTTTGTGTTTAAAGTATGATGTTCGAAATGCTAGATTCACAGAAGAACTTCTAAATAATTCTCATTGTAACTATGAAATTGGACAATTAGGTTCAAATATTTACTCCACTTTTCACCAGTTACGTTTACGCTATATTTGACATAAGCTAATATTAAGCGATATATTTAATATCCGAACTATGCACGAAGTACCTTTTGCAAATGGCTGCATTAAGTCGCAGCTAAGCGGGCCGCGGTTGGGTGCCGCTGTAGACGAAACCAACGCAGGCGACGGAACTTGCATTTAAATGGTTCGATTATCTATGGTAATGCCCATGATTGGATATCGCTTCTAACTGCGCGCTGCGGAAAAAACTATTCAGTAGCGAACAAGATTTTGTTATTTGTAATATATCAACTCGCCTATATTTACCAGAAGTGGTAGTTAGAGGACTGTACCACACTACCACTTTTCAACAATAATGTTATACTGCCCACCGTGGTACTCCATATGGTATGGGAGTGAACCTATTGCCATACATCAGGCACAAATTCAGACTTCGAGCTACTAGCGGGAATTTTGAGTCAAAAAAAGCCTAATTAAAATGATATTTTATAAAGTAAACGCAAAGTGGTTAGCATCGGTTGAACACGAAGAGCTGAAGACCAAGCTCAGTGGAATACTATTGGATAGAACTACGAGTATATCCAGCTGTGGGCGAAAAGGGGTTGTAAGTGATGAGAGTACTAAGAAATATCTTTAGTGTGACACTTGGTCAGTTTATACATGAGTGACCGACGATGTATAAGTTGCAGAATGACAGCATGACTGTACCTCAAGTAGCAGCGGTTAACAATTGGCGATCCATAGAGAACAGTGTCGCGTGTCGCGTCGTAGAGTAGGCAGTGTGTATTATGCGTTACACGTAGAGCCACGCGCTCGATAATAGGACAGTAAAACATAACTCTCACACACTAATAGTTTTATTACAGCCATTGTATCTGTTTTATTAACTTAACACGTAACATCACACATGTAACTCCTAAACAGGCAGGCAGAGGAATATAGAACACTACCACGTTTTACCAGTTACGTTTACGTCCCACTATCGAATATATAATGAGCCTATTGCCAAGCATACCGGGCGCATATCCAGATTCGGAGCCACTACTAGAAATTTTAAAACAGAAAAATTTTGCAATGCCCGGGAATTGAATCCAGGACCTCACGATCGGCAGTGGCAGTTACAACCAACACGACCAACGAAGCAGTCATTGTCTCTATTTTATTGCTATTACGTCGTCACGACAGGGCCCTTACGATGTAGGCAGAAAGCACCGAATACAAAATATCTCATCTTCATGGCGCTGACATGCTTTCTCTATATCTCTCTCTTTATACTCACAAGTTTGTTTTGGAGACATCTGACTCTCATACCTAATAATACCTGAGCTATTTGATCAAATTATATCTGGATCTCCCGCGACACTTGCATCGGTCGACATTCGTTTTGTCTCTACACCTCTCCTATTTAATATTTTATATACAATACAATTTGAGTTAATTAACTGAAGTTAATTAATGTAGGTACTTAAGAGGTATAATAAGAGAGAACAGAGAGGAGAGAACTAGAAGGGGACTAAGTATTCAATTTTGTGTGTAACACATTCAGATAAATATATTATACATCACACCCAAGTCTTGCGCGCTCCAGGGAGTTGACTCTACTGTCTTGAGTGCTTCCACTGGCGAGATGTCCTGCGAAAGTTATTATTCGTCGTCAATTCTTCATCGTCCCACTGTTGGACACGGGTCCCAGAATAAGTTAATAATAAGGCCACAGTCTGTCAGGCGGCCCAAGTGCGGATTGGCGAACTGACATTATTGCTACCCGAATATTCCGTCTCGGTATGTATACGAGTACGTTGTTGATCGATCGAATAAATAATCCTTTTACATAATCAAGGCCTCGTTCATAACCAACGCCTTTTTCATAACCAACGCCTTTTTCATAACCAACGCCTTTTTCATAACCAACGCCTTTTTCATAACCAAAGCCTTTTTTATAACCACAGCAGTTATGACTAGGATATGACTAGGTGTTAGATAAAAAGGCAACTACACATGTAAACACGTAAATAATTTCACTCGTCAATGGATCACTGGCTATGCTCAGTACAAGACGTTCGTCACAAACAAATTCGTTCCTTTGAGTGCGATGTTCGTTAGTGAGCTATTTTCAATGTAGATTAGTATTTGTACTAAAACGTTTAGAACACGGTACCCGTATATGTTTAATACATTTGCTACAAGCATAATAACATTTGACGTAAACGAATGTGATGTTATGTACGTATAAGTCTTGTTAGATTTTAACGATAGAGGTATTTAGCAGAGATAGACTGTCTGTGCTTTCAGCCTACCCCGAAATGGACCTGTCGTGATAATATACAAATAATAATAGCTGTTAATATAAAACATAGTACTATCGTATCCCACTGACCTATATTTATTAAATTGTTTCTGTATTTTGCGGTGTATTAGATTTCGCTGACAAACTAAGCAAACCATTGTCAGCTATGAAAACAAATTTAGAAGCATTATAGTGCTGTCTGACTAGGGATAGATTGTCATCATCATCATCAGCCTATCTCAGTCCACTGCTGGACATAGGCGTCGCCGCATCCAATATCCGCCTGCAGCCTTTCGCAGGTCGTCATCCCACCTGGCCGGACGGCGTCCTACACTACGTTTGCTATATATAGATTATATGATTTGCAAACTTATGAGTTATTACCGTAAAATTATTCTTAATTCCTTTAGCGTCAGTCAGCATCATCAGCTTCGACAGCGTTGAATACTGAGTGCGCCCTTGCCCCCTATTGAAATGTTAAATGGGGACAAATGAATAAATTATACGTACAATGAATGCGGGACGTAGCCCTTTGAAGCGGTAAAAAGATCTTGTGTTAAGGTTAAGGATAACGACGACCTTGCCTCTTCGTATGCCTGATTGATCTGGCGTCGCAGCTCGCGGGCACTCGATATTGTATCAGTGTTCTATTATTGTACCGAGTTATTTTCGTTGAGGAAGTGCTAATGATTAGGTATCGGTAGTTATGAACCCAGTGAACTGAGACGTGTAAGTTTCGATGTTTTTTAATATATGTATGTGTTAAATAAGTGACAAATGAAATGTCATGGATGACACGAAAATTCTTGGTCTAATTAACGTGTTTAGGTTTAGTCAGTACCTAATGCAGGGTAAGCGTAGATTAATATTTGAACTGTGACTTAATTCAGGCGTACAATAAATAATGAATTACGATTGAATATCGACCACTGCTGATTCGCTGTCACTAAATGTTGCCAGTGTGCGGCCAGCTTTACAACGCATCAATTAATACAACGTATAATAAATGACTTTGACGATACTACGATATTCTATCCATGTTTATTTGACAATGACACTAACATTTTCATTACTTTCAATGTTACGACAATACCACGGGTCATTTCCCATGACAAATAATATACCCAGAGTCATAGAGGACATGCAATTAATAGTAGTTGGAAATCAAAGGAGTCCTCACTCAATCGATTCCGCAGAGCGAGACAAGGAGGAAGTCACTTTGCAAAACAAAAGGCCAAGTCCAAAGAAAAAGTCCCAATTACGTTTCCCAGTGAGCCCTCCCCTGCCGGTCTGCTCCCGGGGCGCGGACTCACTTGCAGCGGGATAGCTCGCGGTTGTTTTCGCGGGAGCGTTTTTTTGTAATTTTCCAAGTTAATAAGCTCTATGATTTGTATTCCTCGGATTTAGGACATATGTTACTTTATTATTAGTATATTAGTTATTATTAGTACCGAGTGGTAATTATCTCTTACCTTATATAAGCCACATGGTCACATTCAACACTCCGTCCATGCTATATGGAAGTCTTTTCACCTTTGAATGGCAGTCCATACATACAAAATTATTAACGGAAAATGTTTAAGACGCTCTCTATAACTTAAGTAGTCTTGTCCAATTGACAGCTGCATTAATATTAAGGAGCGTACGATCAACCCCGTTGGAACCGGTGCGGTAAATAAATCATTACGGTGTGTTTATTGAATTGTCATTCGCACGAGCTGAATAAACACCTCGCGTTGACACGTGTCAAACGTGACACGTTATTTTGTGTCCACTCATTCATTTTGTATTCATGGAAACGTTTATATAAATTTACACAAGTAAATAATATAATAATAAGAGACCGGGCGTGAGGATATGTATGTATGTAAATAATATTAAAACACTGGCCTTGTACAAAATTTGTCTTGCACCGTTACTACAAATGCTGTGTGTAAGAATATAAATTACAGTTCGATTTTTAAATGTTTTATTTCACAATGTTTCTATATTCAACCTCCTTATAGTGATACATTTCATTTTCCATTAGGACTGTCATAAACTTATGTAACATTTGCTATTAACAAGAAATGGTGATTGCGTAAAATAATTTAAAAAGTTCACTTGCGCGTGCGCTTCGTCTAAGCTTAACGAACTTATCTACTGCTGAACTACAACACGGTTTTTATTTTTCTCTGAACAGATAATCGTGTAACTGGTTAATAACAGAGTATTAACCAGTTACACGATTACAGTATATTATAAGTATTTTTTTCATATTAGAAACACAATGCTCCCAACGTGTGTATGTTACAATTAGCATTATCGGTGTACTCAAATTAAAATAAGCTTAGAATGCTATGATAACTTTTATAATATCGGGGTTTTAAGGTATTTTCCAATACTTTGATAGGAAACGCACACCTACTTAAAAATATAATGACCACCATCTTAAATAGGACTAATAGGAAACCACAGAAAAGTCAACAAAAATGATGAATGATATAAATATGTAGAGAATGTATACTGTTAAAGTAAATAATAAATATTTGTACAACGTATGCATTACGTTTTATTTAAAAAAAACAGTAAACATTGACCGTGAAGGTTAAAACCCTACCTTGAACTACGGTAGGACAATTTAAAATCATTGTTTAACACGTCAATAACAATTTAACATGTTTCACGATCAATTAACCACGATAATTACGTACATACATACATATGTGCATATTTTCACGCCAAGTCTACCGATAACTACGATTATTAAACTTTTAAAATACCTATATGTTAAAAATATGTCCGTTTGTCTGTTTGTTACGTAACTGGTGAAATGTGAAAGTGTCTACACTACACTGCTCTGCCTACCTCTTAGGGTATAACAGGCGTGATTTACGTTTTACGTTTATGTTTTAGTACAAATAAAAATATTAGTAACTTAGTTAATATACAAACATATTACATGATATAATCGCCGCCACGCCTTTGACTCTCAACAAAGATGCCATAAAAATTTGCATTTTACAAGATGACCAGTTTCACCGCTGCTCATGCATATGCGAGCTGCTTTTTATCAGACTTCACGTAAGCAAATATGTTTATTTAAAGGAGATGATAATTCCTTCAAGATTGGCACCCGCTTCGTAACCATTTGCATTTCCTTATTAGTATTTATTATGAAATAGGTAAATGAGTGAAGCTCGAAAGCTTCCGGGATATTTTTTTTAAAGTAATATTAATGCAATAAAACATCTAGCTTAGTTGCCTAATAAAGTAAAATGAATATAATAATGATTATCGTTAGTAAAATACTTCACCATTTCTTTACTCTTTACTACTACTTAAATGTACATACTTATTTTTGACATGCGACTACACATCACTTTTAATGAGAGAGAGAATGAGATTTAATGAGAGAATATATTTATTTTTAAATTTAAATTCGCTGTCACTCTGACCGTACCTGGGCCCCGAAGAGTTTTATAGCGCTCTCGGTGGGAAGTAATTTCGTGGGTCCGACTTTAGTTTTTAAGAATGAACATTTCGTCCGCAGACGCGTTACACACCGTTACCTGATCTAGACATCAGCTATAATTTTGTTCAATAGACAATAGCCGTAGCAAGTAATGTTGAATATTTATACAATTTTAATATTTTTATGTCGTTTTCTCGTCCAATTGTCTTAATCAGTAGGAAACCCGATTCAAATGTAATATAATTCGTTTGTACCTAATTGAAGCAATTCAGGTCTGTAAGGTTAGAGATATTTTAAATTCGCTGCTATTTGACCACCCCGTAAGGACATGACATTTTAATAATAAGTATCATAAAAATACATAATTATTTTAAAATTAAAAGATTAAAGTTTTTTTTAACATATCAACGTATACGTAACGTAATATTGAATGTACAATAAGGAATTTGTTTCTGGTTTTAATCTTTTTTATATGAATGAAATTTATTGTACATGTAATAAAATTTACATGAGTAAAGGTTTATTAATTTTCGTTTGTCCATTCTGAATTTTTAAATTACTAGTTCTTTAAGATCCTATCTGTTTACTGACGAGCTAGGACCAGCTCCTAGCAAGGAAACATTATAAGGACTATGGCCAGTGATATTTGTAATTTTAAAATTAGTTTAGGAACAAATAGGTAGGTAGGTATATTTACACTAAGCGCAGCAGAATCTATAGCCCTAAATATGTCCCTTTTAAAACTATAATACGGGTTGGTAGTGCTATATAATTAAATCTGGTGTTCTCTGCCTAATGCATAAAGGTCTTAGCGTAATCTTAATGAGTCTGATACAAATAAAATCTTCCAAAAACGCCGTCGCTGTAACCGCTCCCCACCGACTTGCGTATCAGCGGGCGGGCCGCGGCAAGCTAATTCGTAGATCTGTCCAAGGGTAGTTTTTAAGACAGTTAATTTCACCCGCAGACATGTTCCGGCGCCCAGTGTACAGCCCGACACCAGGTAACGTCGGGAAATGTGTTATTTAATGCAAATCCCTAATTTTTAACCAACTTTCTGTCGATTAACATCCTTAAAGTTTTATGTCGTTGTATGTAACATCTGTCGTCATTATCAACCCTGTGTTTCCTCACCTCATGCCCACTGTTGGACGTAGCCCGCCCCACAATCAGTACCACACCATCCGGTTCTGATCCTTCAGTATTACCAAATAT
>DWTO01004654.1:0-11354 GCA_018244755.1 Jemadia pseudognetus
ACCAACACATAAGTGCATTACGATACGTATGCACCGCCTACGGCAAGCGCGAAGCGATTTTTTGCGGACATTTGAAAAATACATTTTGACGAAAACAGACACGTTGCGCGTTGGAAAAATTCGAAAAAAATCTCCATTCGTTCCCAACGAACTCATTACCGGTGGGAAAAGTGATCGCGCGGCGAAAAATTCGAAATTTAAACATAGTCTAAGTTCAAACAGGTTATGACGGAAGAACGTTCGGTTTCTTTTTATTAGTGCAAGTGCTGTGAATGTTTATGCGAAGTGAAATGCGTGACAATAAAGTCAGTGGAATACTCGTATTTGAAAATTATAGATGCAGGTAACCGATAATTTTTGTTTATTCCAACTTTACGATCTTTTTGGACGTTTGCGCGAGAACAACTAACATCTGCTTGCTTCCAGGAAATAACTATTACTTATAACCCTGATCTTTATGATAGTTCCTTACTGCATAGTAAGATTTATAAAACTAAATGATTATTAAGCGTAGTTTGTAATAATACAATTAAGAAACATATTTGAGATGCTTAAAAGCTTCGGATGTCGTTTATTTTTTTATTACATTTGTTAGTTAATGTTTTATGACATTAATTGATAACAATTATTCTTTCTATTTTGCTATTTCGACAAACATTTTACAGGGATTAATAATAAAATTTATTTCTCATAAACATCTTTAGTGATTAAAATAGTATGCGTGAACTTAAATTTCCAATACTTGTGATACGAACTCTGCACATAATTTCATTTTGGCTTTTACCTATTTCCTAACAGTGCTGAAATTATTATATACGAGCTTAGCGAATATAGGCAGATATTGTAGGTATATGAGACGAGATCTAACTTTTCGTGCATATGTACCCGTCTCTAGCTGGTTACATATGACTTTAATCATATTTGAGGTAAAACAAAGCTTCGGCGAGTATTTAACATAAATTGACCAGTTTGCTTTCTCGGTGTCAAAAAAGTACGCAATAAATATTCGATATTATTTGAAATACGGACGTTCTTTAGAAATTGACGAAATATGTCCCTACGTCTACTACGTCTGTAGTATAAGTATTACTGTTAATGGACCTTATGAAATGTTAAAATTAAAATATGATCGGTTTAGAATTAATTTCTGTTTTATTATCGTATTTAGTCAAAAAATATAATAGGGTACACATCAGTTTTCTTCATAAAAGTTACACTTTTTTATTGTACTAAAATAAAATACCTACACGAAAACCTTAAAAGATGAGCAATTAAAATTAGGTGAACATGTGTATGTAAAAACTATTTTTATACAACATAAAAAGAAACTACTTGTGACATGAAAGTACGGTATAAATGTTTATTGAGATAGATCTCATAAATAGACATGAAACTCTAATCATAAAACATACTTTTTTTTAAATGTTGACACGAACAATGCTTTTCAATCGGTTAATGGAATATTCCATCGTTTGTGTACAATGGAATATAAATTGAAATTAATAATAGGTATAATACTTTCAATAAGAATAGTAAAAAAATTGGTCTATTAGCACGTAATTAAAAAGTTATAAATAATAATGATAAATTATTTATGGAAATTTAATTAAAATTAAAAAAATTACATTTACATGGTAATTACAGTTACGATTAAAATAAATGTGAAGAGTCAGTTGCCTGCGCTGGGTGAGAGACATAATACATAAAGACAACTGTATTTTACACAGAATTCATTAGATTTACTACAATTAATTTATTTGTTGCTGCCTTTGCCTGCCTCGTTGCTCAAATGCTTGTGCACGAGACAGCCGATCGAAATCTCCTTTGTCTGATACTCTTTTGTTTTTTTAACCAGAATTTCTAGTTAATTTTTTTATTAGGTCTCGGAGTCTGGATTACTCTGTATGATATATGCCCGGTGTATGGGAACAGACTCACCAACTATTCCATAGTGAGACGTAAGTGTAATTCGTGAGACGTGGAAGTGTTCTACATTACTCTCCCTACCTCTTCGGGGATTACAGGCGTGATATTACGTAATTACCCAGTTTGAAATAAAAAATTCATATTATCGCGATACTTTTAAATTGCCAACTTTAATTTAGTTTTTTAATTTTTTATTAACTTTAATTAACTTTAATTTTTTTTAATTTAATTTTTAACTAACTTTAATTAATTTTAATTTAAATTATTCAATAACTTATTAACAATTTTATTCTAATGTTATTATTTTCGCGAACGAGGTCTATATATTTCTCTTAAATGTAAAAACATATTCGTTTGAACATATTATTGGTACTTCAAATCGCTGATATAATTTATCTATGGCATTAGATAATTTATAAGAGGTTTATTTTTAACTGCGCTCCACTACATTCTGTTATAAAATGGTTATTGTTAAATTATATTGCGATTTTTTCTTGATGTAGCAGTGGTAGAGGGAGAAGTAAGGTCTATCTCATTCGCTCTTCTATTCGCAGAAGTTTTATAAATGTGTAATAACTAGTCTGTTTCCGAGTTGAATTATTATTGTCGTTTCGTTATGAAGAGCGTAGGCTTATTATAATGCGAGGTGATGTTGTCTATTCCGAAAGAGCACTATTCATCTATGACACATCTTGGGTGGAGCTTCAATCTTATCTGAGGATTGATCCAAATGCGTGCAGCTAATAGGAATTCCAGATTTTATTATCCTTACACGGTTATGGTGAGGGCTTAAGACTTTATTTCTTTAAAGAAGTGACAATAAATTCACTTGAAATAAAAATTATTTATTTATTTGCCTATTCCATAGTGGGACATAAAGGTAACTGGTACAATGTGGGAGTGTTCTACACTCCTCTGCCTACTTCTTCGAGGATAACAGGCGTGATGTTACGTTTTACGTTTACGTTAACAACAAGCTTCAAAATTTTTTATGTACTGCGATGCTTCGATCAATTTTATTTTTTAATGCTGTGAGTGGCATAATAAATTACATAGTGGTTAGTAATACTAAATTAAAATTCCAGATAAAAGGGAAGTATTAACTTTTATTACAGCGAATGATTTTTATATCTTTTGGCAGTAATGATACCTATTTATATATAATCATCCTTATTTTTGGGTGTTAATTAGGCCCGTTATGTTAACTGAACGGTATAAAGTAAATGATTTAAACAATTTTTCGTAAACAATGCGGTCTCGGTGCGGTCAATAAAAAAGTATGTTTTCCTGTTTTGTACTGAGTTTGAACTTAGATACAAATATAGTTTTATTTAATTATTACAAAACAACACAAACGAAGGTTGAATATTTAAGGAAATTGAGATATTCTATTCTATAAACATAATCGTATTGACTATTTATTATTATAATACAAAATTAAAAGGTTTTTTTATCTGACAGGTGAAGTTTATTTATGTTGGATTAGTTTCTGGTCGTGTTACAGATTAGTTGATTTCAAAAGTGGTTGAAAAATGATATTCTGGAGACAAACTTGAAATAATTTAAAATAGACAACGAATGCAATGGAAACTCGTTGGTTATGAGGTAAATTAGAGCGCTATGTAACTATGAGCTTGTTTGAACAAAAACTCTAAACGATATCCCACTAACGGATATAAATATAATCTTAAAGCGTAAGCATGTAGTAGATGCGCACAGATGAGACTAAATATTTCAATTATAATTATTACATGTTATACCTATATTTAAAAAAAACGTAACTTCAGGCCTGTAATCCCCGAAGAGGTAGGCAGAATAATGCAGGACACTCCCACAATTCACCAGTTACGTTTACGTCCCACTATGGAATAGGTGGTGAGCCTATTGTCATGTATCGGGCACATATCCAGACTCCGAACCACTACTAGAAAATCTAAATTAGAAAATTTTGTAGTGTTCGAGCCGGGAATCGAACCCGGGACCTCCCGATCGGCAGTCGCACCCGCAACCAACATGACCAACGAGGCAGCCGTTTTTTATTTATAATTGTGTATATTTTTCATATATTGTTATTATTGTGTGTATATGATGCTCTTGTAGTGTATATTTTGAAATTATTTCAATTAATGCTCTTAAAGTTTTTCCTAATATTCTGTACTTATCACCTTACGTTTCCATTATTCTTCAAGGATTGATCTGAGATACCATAAAACCTTACGCTTTCCTTAAATATTGGTATTCAATAAAGCCTAAATGTTTCTCAGGCCGCACTTGGCCAGCGTGGCCGATTGCGGCTTTAACGTTTTCCAGTGTAAAAGGAGACTCATGTCCAACAGTGGCGCGATCAAAAAGGTTGATGATAATGAAACATTTAAATTAAAAGCTGCGATAGTACTTTCACAATGACCACTTGACAGGTGTACTGTCGTGTTTCAAACATATTAATTTCTTTGTTCTGTCATTATTATAATATTACGCTAGATATAATACACAATATACGTAACAAAAGAAAGCGTAACATCACGCCTGTAATCTCCTATTGTGTGTACAAGTGTAGTACGAACCGAGTTACGTTTGTGCTCCACTATGTAGTAGATGCGAGCCTATTGTTATAAACCGGACACAGATCCAGTCTCAGAGCTACTAGAAATTTTACATAGATATTGCTAAGTATCACGACCTCGGAATCGAATCCAAGACCTTAAAATCAGCAGTGGGACTTTGCAACCATTTCATGAACAAGGTCAATTATAGGTATGGTTGAACTTTGAAGTTACCGCCTAGTACCGCTCCGTCGCGTCAAACACTCGTAAAGTTTTCATTACCCACCCAAATCCCAATCTGCCCCAAAAAAGTGAAGCCGACAGGCGTCCCACTGGGAGGAAATCATTAATTAGTAAGAGTTACCCCTGAACTAAACGAGATAGTTCGACCTTCATAATTGGGCGATATTCCAAAAAATTATATATGACGTCATTAAGGCACTCGTTTGATACCAAGCGAGCATGTTAATAAAAGTTATCGCGATAAGAAAATATTTATCGAGTTTTTTTATAATTTTCATTCTGACCATTGCATTCCAACTAACATTGTAATCATATTGTGTACATGAGAACTACTGTATTTACATTAATGTAATAAATTAATAATTGATTACACCGAAATAACGATTTTTATCTAATTCTATAAATTCCGGCATTATCTATTAATATATATAATGATTTCGATACAATAACATTTTATATATGTATATTTCCTTTTAAAAATGTTTGATGCTATCTTCCTTGCACATAATACGAATCTGTATATCTGAAGGCAACAGATGGCTAGCCCTGTTGGGCTGTTACAAAAATATTGCGTTATTAAAACAAGAATGAACTCTTCAATCCTCTCAATGCCCCATTTGTTCCTGTTTGTTATTGCTTTTGTTTTTTCCCCCACGTATCGTTCCTTTTTCGATGCGTCCGAGTATGAGAAATGATATCCAATTTATTATTCTAATTTACAAGTCTCAGAGAAATAATATTTGAATAGTTATCGTGATTTATCATAGCGTTGGTGGTATATTAAATTACGTTTTTCATTGTCATTAATTTCTTTTTCGTTTTTAAATTAATAATTTTATGTACCCACCTCGAAATTCCTTATCGAATTGGAATCGTTAACAATGTAACATTTGGCTAAGGTCTATTAACCTATTACTGGGCTAAGTATTCAATTGTCAGGGTCTTTTAAAAGGTAGCTGAGTAATTTTGTTTTAAACTCTGACTGAACGCCTCATTGGTCGTGTTGGTTGCAAGGTCGACTGCTGATCGAGATCTCCTGCGTTCAAATTCGGGGCCGGGCCCTAACGGATTTTTCTAAAATTAGATTTGCTAGTAGTGGCTCGGGGTCTGGATATGTGCCTGGTGTATGGCAATATGCTCACCATCTATTCCATAGTGGGACGTCAATGTAAACGGTGAAACGTGGGAGTGTACTGTACCTACTCCTCAGCCAGCTCTCCGGGAATTACAGGCGTAATGATACGTCATTTGTTTCAAAATGCTGTTCAGGTACTTTAAATTTTGGTTTGTTTGATTTAAAAAAAATTCCTTTCTAAAAAATAATAATTAAAACGAACGTAAACAATTCGTTTCGCTGTTGATATTGTTTAAAGTACATAAGAATAATTGAATTAAAATTTATAAAATGAAATAAATTTAAAATTTCTTCGTTCTCACTTTATAATTTAATTCTTTGATTTTTGCTTTTAAAATCCCGCGCATTCTCCGTCTAATTAGTTATTTTTTTTACAAAAAAGTAATTTCTAATTTAAAAAAGACTAATGTTTCGAATACAAAAAAAAGTTTAAAATCGTGATCTGAATAAGTTGGGTGCGGGTGCAGGCGGGCCGCGAGATAAATCATTGTAGCGCTTCTTGATGCTCATTGGATGCTGCGTTGATTGATTGGAGCTCGTCTTCGGGCTTAGCTCTGTTTATCGACTGCTCGCGGGTCAAGCATGCGCGTAACACGGTATGGAAACCGGCTGAAATTGAGCGCGTTAACAATATCGAACCACAGTATCTACACTATATTAAAGTTTCGTGTTTATCGAAGTCAATGTACTGAAGTCATTGTTTTACTAATCAATTAAAACATTTCATACATCATGCACTATTCTATCCGCCGCCCACGTCAAAACTGTCCACAATTAAAACGTACCATCAAGCCTGTAATCTCCAAAGAGGTAGGCAGAGGAATGTAGAACTTTCCTACGTTTCATCAGTTACGTTTACGTCCCACTATGGAGTAGGTGGTGAGCCTATTGCCATTCACCGGGCACATATGCAGACTCCGAGCCACTACTAGTAAATCTAAATTAAAAAAATTTAATAGTACCCGACCCGGGAATTGAACCTAGGACCTCCCGATTGCCAGTCGTTACAACCAACACGACCAACGAGGCAATCAGTTCACAATTAACTTCAGTATATCAATCAGCATTGGGCTGATGTTAAGAAAAGCTATAGATGTTCCCCAAAGTTATATTGGTTATTAAATCGATCAAAGATTTTATTGATATTAATTTTAACGTTCTCAATGGCCAATTATAGTGAACACGAAAATCGTAAAATTAGGAACGATTCGTTTGAGTTAAAATGCTCGTGCCAGTATACGTAGTCATAACTCTGAACATTTAAATGAATATCTTAATTTAATTTAAACTACTCATATATACAGTATGTATATACAATATGTAAGGATAAAGACATTTGGCATGAAGTGTTTTTGAAGGTACCTGCCGTGGTGATGTGCCTACTAATATACAAAAGTAATTGTATAATACCGTTATTAACTTAGGCTCATCATCATGATAATGAGAAGGTTTAAGGCAAATAACCAGAGAAAGGGGAAGTAAACATTGTTTTAAATATCGGAATTTAAAAGTGCAAACGTTAGGCTGCTTGAAGTACCACGCGATTGTAGTGGTTTGTATCTTGAGTATAGAAGTGAATACTTATTTTAACCACTGAGCTATACGCGGTCAAGCCCGAGGCAAACTTCGATGAGTCCTGGCCTTTGATCTAGCGACAATCACCGCTGCGAGCCTTTAAACCTTTTCAATTCAGTAGAGCTGGGGGAGCCTTGGGGAGAGGGAACTAAATTTTAAAGTAGAAAAACTATTATTTTGATGCATCTAGAGAAAAAATATAAACGAAATTTACGTAAACATGATATATACATCGTGTTTAAAATTATGTAATGCCTCCCTTCCTTTTAATTGAATAAAATATTTCCATTTCCAATAATCTATTGTTTTAATAATTCCAATGATCCATTAAAGTAATGCGCAAAAGTATTATGGAATATTAAAATTGCCCTTTTTATTAGGGGCCATATTTAGCGAATTTCACTTATTTGGAAGCAAATCTAATATCCGAAACTCTTCGATTACAAATAAAAGTCACAAATCTCAACCGTTCTTTAAAAAATCATAGTATTCGTATCGGCTTTTGTCAATTTTTTTATTAAATGTTATTAGATTATGTAATAAAAACACTATGAACAAGTACTTCATACTAATAACAATTTTCAATATAAGTAAAATATGTACCGGCCTAACTCACCTTGGTATGTATGTCGGTACATGTATAGGTAATTATATGTATACTCACGAAACGTTTAATATTAAAATAATCGAATACATTTAATACTAAATAAATATTCGTTAAAGTTAAATTTCGAATAATTACAAATATAAAATATATTACAGATAATATAAAAATTTCGCTGCGTCATTGAAGTTCCATAGCAAGGATTTTACGATTATTAATCGATTGTCGGGCGACCGTTAAACGTAATCGATATTTCGTCTTTGCTGGCGTCTGGCTGGTATCGATTAATTATAAGAATTGATTAGAGGGGGCAGTACTTCACTAACGAGTATGGGCCGTGTTTGTTTAATTACTTTTAAATCCGCCTTCCGAGGGGCTTTCTCTTGCGCTTCTGGTTTTCAAATGTTCGCATACATACACTGGTATCGTACGGTATTATAATAGAAATATATATATTCCCTACACTATTACGTATTGAGCTAGACATGATTTACTCGGATGCGTAACGGTGAAATCTGAGTAAAGAATAAATTGAATAATAGATAGACGTCTGATCTGGTGATCTAGTGTAATTATAAATATTTTTGTGATGAGCGTGTATTGTCTCAGTATAAAATTAATTAAATATTTATGTATTTAAGAGTAAACGTAGTGTGGGAGGCCCCCCTCCTAGGTGGAGTGATGACATATGCGAAGTGGCTGGCAGCGGTTGGATGCGAAGAACTGAAGATCGAGCTCAGTGGCGTGCTATTGGAGAGGCGTATGTCCAGCAGTGGACGGAGATAGGCTGATGATGTATTTAAGAGGCTATATATGTATGTTTATAACAGTTTGGTACAGACGTCAGATAGAGATTTGAGTTAGCTAGTGTCGAAATTACCATGCAGGGTAAGCAGTTTGACCACATGTCATTGGATAAGCTGAACCTTGTCTGGCGCCCTCACACCTCCAATAGTTAACATCGGTCGTTCGATGTCTTACATTCGAGTCAATATTGGGCACGAGTGCATTTAGCTCTGCAAGTAAAATAATCAATAAATATTGAAATCAAACAACCATAAGATGTATTACTTTCACAATTTATTTTAATTTTTCAAATAACATGTCTATATTAGAAAATACGAATCGCCACACTAGTGTCACTACCGTCATATTGTTTTTTTAACGCTTTTCTATCCAGCCAAATCAACTACTCAATTATATGTGGCAATAAAGCAGATATTCGTAATAATAATTAAAACTACAATTGCTAACAATACATTTTGCGACATCTCCGTATTTATTAACTTACCAACGTCGCTCTTGCTACGACTGTGAAAGAAAACATCTTGAAGAAACCTACACAATTTCTAGATTTCCACAATGGTCCCTACTTCGTGTTGTAAACGAGCATGGCTTATTGTGGCATAGAATTGTCACATTAACAGGGGCTACTTGTCTCAAGCAATGGAACAACAAAACAGGTATCATTAATAAAGTTATGATCAGTGTAAGAACAACGTACAAATTCTAGTAAATAATCGTACTAATTGGCAGTCAGGAAACGATACGTAATAAACCGTAGATGGTATACAAAAACCATATAAATCAACCGTCGCGGCAAAGGGCGCGCCGTTTCACACGGTGCTAACTCCGGCTCTCTATAAAACATACAAAAATGTTGTTTTCGACTTTTTTAACAACTCATAATTAGATTTGGCGAAGTTCCATCCCACCGAATAACCGAATGTATGGTACAAGTGCAGAGCTTTTTGCTTCGTTTTATTAAGTCCCTTGCGATGTACTGAGACACCAGCCAGCTTCAAATATGTATATATCGTTAAAGAGTTGACCTGCATCTTCTATTTACATCATTATGAAAAATGAATAATAATGTCGTTTATATTTTTATAAGATTGTACATTGTCTATTATTTGACAACGAGCTGTGCTCGCGATTTCGTCCGCGTGGACTTGTAATAAATTTAAAAATTCTAAAATGAAAGTGGCTTAAGATAGTAATGATTATATCAGCTATATGACAGTGAAAGTTCCGTCAAAATCGGTCCAGCTATTCTAGAGATTAGCCGGAACAGACAGATAGGCAGATAGGCAGGCGGAGAGACAAAAATAGTAAAACATGTAATTTTGGTATATGTAACGTATGTACATACATACGAGCATGCATTTAGTAAAAAGCGGTTATGTTAATGTTACAAACAGACACTTCAATGTTACTAATCTGTATAGGTATTTCTAAACATTTTGAAGTTCAAGTAGGTTTAAAAGGTTATATCGGCACGCCAGGTCCTTTACGGGATGGACAGACAGCATTGACTGCAAAATACCTCTGTCTCTATAGAAATAGCGACCTTCTTCATCAATCATTACTCTCTTCGTACACGCCGGTTTCCGTAAAATCTGTAGCCGACAAATGTATCCGTATTCGCGTATACCTTGTTCCGTTTCATAATGAGAGTCAGTTAGGGGGCGTGCCCGAGTAGATGAGCTCGGCCGGATAAAAATTCGATTACAAATAATTTAACTGCGCTCGTATTTGTTTTTCATTAATATACTGTATCTGATTATATTTTTTCAAATTAAAATAGGAGTTATCTACATGCTGTTAGTTAGTCGTGTATGTAAATTGGAATTGTGACGTATGAAGAGTAAAAAAAAATATTATTCCGCTGTTTATATTAGGATTTACTTAAATAACAGGGCATTGAAATTTTGGTTTTATTCCATCTGTAGCAATCTTACTTCTCATTTAGTCTTTAAGTGGAATAAGGGAGGGCCCCAGAAATGCGTTTATGAAGATTGTCAAGCAAGCAAGCAGTGATAGCCTTGTGGTTGGATCACAGCCTTCCTTACACTCCACGGATCGCCGGTACGAATCCTGGCACTTACTTCTGACTGTATCAATTCAATATCATTTGTTGTATCGCTGAAGGAAGACAGGGTGAAGAGATCTACACAACCTAGTATAGTGAATGATGTTCTCTGATGATGTGTGTGTGTGATGATGTGTGTGAAACCGTCTACTTCTATTCGGCAAGCGCGGTAGACATTTTAAGGCTTTTCTTTTTAATAGAAGTTTTTTTATCACTCAGTGGAATGATAAACGACCGACGATAATAGTGATAATGACGCTGTTAATGTAGGAAACGTAACATCACGCATGTAGTTCCCTAAAAGGTAGTCAGAGGAGTGTAGTACACTCTCACGTTTCAACAGATACGTTTTGATGTCCCGGCGTATTACGTTGTATAATATAGAGGGAGAAGGTGGTAATGTGGCCCCCCATTTTGATTTTAGCTTATAACATTTCAAGTAATGGTTTCGTAAAT
>DWTO01004655.1:0-11352 GCA_018244755.1 Jemadia pseudognetus
GTAACTGGTGAAACGTGGGAGTGGTTCTGCATTCCTCTGCCTACCTCTTCGGGGATTACAGGAGTGATGTTACTTTTTAGTTACGCGTAAATACGGTAACAGCGTAGACGTTGCGAGAAGCCGTCCGTTGCGATCGTCAACACGCATGCCAAGCGTAGAGCTTATGGGGAAAACCCATCGGTGGAGGTCTATGTCGAGCAGTGGTTTTCCACAAGGTGATAATCATGATGACGACATTATATATAATATACAATATACATACTGTAAGTTGTAGGGAGAAGTACAAACGTAAATGAACATGAAATTGCTATAATTCAATCTTTTGATTTATTTGAGCACCATGTATAATTAAATTGTCAGAGAACTCTCTTTGGGAATGCAAAGTTAGGCTTTTCTTCGTCCGCAGGGATATTAAAAGCACCATTATACTTGAAAGCTAATTCGACGTGTTCAAACAAATTTTCTTTTTAATGGCATTTCATGTCCGCCATTTAGATTGACCTCAATAATTCGTTTCATCTCCGCCCGTTTTCTTAACTGAAGCATGTATTTCGGTAATAAGAAAATTTATAAACATTTGTTATTCATACAATGCCTTGTTGGGGCCGGGTTATTGGGAAAAATATGTACAAATGAGCAACACAAATTTACGATCTACGAAATTGTACCTTTTTGCATGTGATAGATAGTTGTTTAATAATAACAAAAATTATATACACCTAATGGTCTATACAATTTTTGTTTACCTCGCCTTCTTGTTATTATTTTCCGTAAAATAAGGTTCTAGACGTAAGATTATGTGTAATAGATTTCTTTATTCATATTACGCTTGTATTGTATGTACAGTAACTATAACGAATAATGTGTTGAAAAATGTCATAATATGCTAAATCTATCGTCTCAGAAACAAACGCATACATTTTTACTATTAAGATGCACTAAAAGACATACGCACACAATCCTTAATCAACACGTAAATTTACACTTCATATATCCCATAAATCGTCACTTCTATACATTTAAAGCTGTGCCACATGCTCTTACTTCGCATATAAGGCTTTGTTTTGCGCGGAACTGTAATTTATTATTCCTTTCCATATTCAAATATTATTCAGTTCGTTCACGTTTACATCGTGGTTTCGTAATAACTAACGTTATTATGATCCAAAGGTTACGTTTGCCTTGTTCCAATATGTTTTTGCTTGTGTCAGGCGCTGAAAGCCTGATCGCGAACGCTTTGATCACCTCAAAGCCCAACCAATAGTTCTTGAACCCTTCACACAAAGGTATAACGATTATAATTACGCTTTCATCTCAGCAAATATGTACTTTTATGAACTGTAACCGATAACGATAGGGGAGGCCGGGGTGATTTGTAGCAAAGTGGATTTATTCGGTTAGGTGAAAACCCTAGCCTCCCCGTCATCTCCCTTTTTAACAAAACACGTCAACCAGACATTACGATTTGTAGAAATTTTTATACTTTATACTTATGTAAAATTGACAAACGTTGAACTCCTCTGATACAAACCAATGGTTGAAAATAAATAACATGAAAAACTCTATAGGTAACAGAACTTCCTGTTGACACTTTTTCTTGACAATATTTAAGGAGTCATTTGGATAATATTTACATTCGAGGACATTTCTCACTAATCTTTTGAGTTTAAGTTTTGCATAGAAAGCCCAACACTGGTAATGCATTCACCACATGTGATATACAGCCCCTTATATAATATACATATGTAGCTATATTGACTGCCTAGTTGGTCGAATAGTTGCGACTGCGATTATCGATCTAAAGATTCTGGGCTGAAATCCTTTTGGATTTTTCTAACTTAGACTTTCTTGTAGAAATTTCTAATTATTACTCGTAGTCTGGATTTATACACAGTGTACGGCATTAGGTTAGCCGTATTCCACAGGGGGGCGTAAACGTAAGTGGTGATACATAGTAGTCTACATTACTCCTCTGCCTTCCTAATCAGGGATTAGAAGCGTGACTATCTTGACTATATAATTAACTATCTTGGACGACGCAAGATAAAATGATTACGATGCTCCCAGAACTAGTGCTATGGTAAAGAAACTACAAAATTATATTCAAGATTGATGCCGAAATTTTTAAAATAATCAAAGCTTTAAGGCCTTTATCAAGCTTAAATGATTTCAGCCAACTCAAAGTAAAATAACGAATCGTTTGCGTAGAATCACGTTGTAATCTTTATTTTTTACCCAAAATATCAAGAAAGCACGTCCTGATCTGAATGTATCTTGGAAACGGTAAATCATTCTATAAATTCTTACTAAAAATTTTGTAAAGATAAATAAACGTGTCTGTCTTAATAGCACTATAAACTTCCACTTGCTGTAATCCGTTTCAACTCGCAAGACCTGAGCCCCCGCAACTCTCCTATTTAAAGATAAATCACCGCGGCTTATAAAGATTACGTTATCTCGAGTTACGCGAAACACTACCTTCATAAACTCATTTTTTAATCGTAACTAGATAGTTAGTCCTAGACTAGATAGTCCAAACATCAAGCTTAACTACACAGTTACATATATCCCGGAATCGGTTATCAGCGTTACGGAATTGTTATGATACTACTAACCGAACTTTTACTGATAGTATTACAAAGTTTCATTGAATCGGTTTCAATACCTAGCAATATCCAAGATCAAACTACATATATTACATAACATAACGTGAATTAATTTTATATTTTGGTGCGATAATAGATGGCGGTGTATACGAAAAAATATAGTGCTGATATTATTTATCTTGGGGTATCAAATTATGAATATTTATATTGTTAGAACAAAAATTAGTAAGTAAAATTTTTATTGGTTTACTTTAATTTTCTCCAAATTTAAAAACACCTGCTTTTTCTTCAACAAGAATACAAATTTACAAAAATATTTGCGTTCTTGAGTTGACGTTGGGAATTTCTATGTCTACATGATACAGTTATGACGCAGCTTAATTCACGTATGTTTTGAAATAACCCGACTAGTTTTGATTTTATCCGACATCCTCCCTCATGGAGTCCCGCCTTTCTTCATGAAGTAGATGGACTAATGATTTTATAGTATATATTTTATCCGAGATAAAAACCTAGTAGTCTTGACAGTAAGTATCTACATCACAATCTAAGTTTCAGGCTTGAACAACCCGTTAAGGTGCCTAGTTCGACTGTCCTTGAAAGATAATAATTATAAAAAATTCCTTTGGCTTGAATACATTATTTCCGTAAGTCTGTATTAAAGCAGATAGTACCTATATTAAGCTGTATCCCCTTTCCTCTCCCCTTAGTAAACGAGCAATTACAAACAACACCACATTAATTAACTACGAGTAGATACCTAAACGTGTAATTAAGACATTAATTATCAGAGCTCTCCTCCAAAGCACGCAATGCGTTGGTTGCTGCTTTGGTATCATAAATGTCTTATTGGTGTTGATCATTCACCATCTTGTGGTTGATCTGCTTGATCACTAATTACTTCTCTTTGATCGGCGATGTAACGTAGGCCACCAGTCTACTATATTGAATACTCCGACTGGGTATCATTCTACAGATTACCTTACATTCCTGTTCTATGCTTCCTTTGTAAGGGTAGCGATGGCTTACTATGAATAATTTTCTGTCCATGGTCCAACCAATGCGGTACGTGGTACCAATGGATTTTGGGAATCTATCCATACCAATAATCGGTCTGAACAACCTCCGCAAACATACAAATATATTTTTCTTACAACAGCGATTTACTTCCCTTTTTTGATCTTATTTTTGGGTCAGCACACGGTCCGCTCTCTTTTCATAGGACACTAAATTTTGCGTGATGTGTATTGAGTGAATGTATGAATGGAACAAATTAGTGGGTGAGTGAATGGTCGGGAATCTATGGAGGAAAATACATTTAATCATGTCGCCTTTGACTTTGTACATGGTATAGATGTACATAGATAGACATTTGTTGCGAAAATAATATCAGACATTTCTATGATTTCTTAGCAAGTTGTATTTACACAGCTGTCAAAATATGATGCTGAAGGTAATTTGTCGTCAGTATTTCTTTCGTTCTATTATATTTGTATGGTATTGTAAATATATGTATTTTCGGTGATTGGAATTGTATTTTAAATGTACTGAATTATGTGATGATTCTAACATTGTCTCGGCAATCTAGAAGATAAATTAGATTGCCATTAGAGAAAAAAATTATGAACGATAACCAATCGACAGTCTTTTAGTAATATTCATCCCGATTGTAATTTAATAAAAGAGAACCGAATCGAATTAGGCAAGCCGCCGGTCAGCCGTCAGACCGGATGAATGAATGAATGAGCGAATGATTGAATTAAATCGGACAGTTATTATTGCTTGTTTTTAAACACCGTAATAACAAATGTATTTTCGGGATTTCTACAACATATTTGTTGAAAGAAATGTATCTTATTACGATATAGAGTTCAATTCAGTATAAAAAATACCTACCTTTTCCCACAAAACATTTTTTTTTAGTCTTGAACAAAATAATTATAGGATTTAATTTAAGAAGCGTGTTGAGTTACATTAAGGTTCAAGAACATTCAAAGGGACAGCTACAACGCTTAAAAATCTTTGCCAATACTGAATTTGTAGTATCTTAACTAGAAACGTATACGTGACGTAGTAACTCACGTATGTGTACATTCTTCTAAGTACTAAGTCAGACGCCATTTCGTGTTTTAGCTTGTGTCCTTACTTACAACTACACCTAAGGCTAATCTACTTTTCGTACGTATATCTCTATTCATAATAATTTTATTATGTAGCTGTATTTAAATTTTTGATTACACAGTAACAGTTAACAATAGATTTCGTTACAGCTATTCATGAAAATATTAAGACATAAAAGATGGAAACTTGAAATGTATTAATAAGTTAGGATTTAAATAGCCATTTTATTCCATTAATTTCGATTCTCGGCCTGTTTTACAAGCGTAGTCAAACCCTAATTTGATAGAACAGCATCGAATTGAATTAAGCGAATCGCTGGTTAGTTGTCAGAGTGGCTGAGTGAATGAGCAATAATTGAACTACGACTAAGAAGGGTTTGATTTTCTTTTGTTTGTATACCTTCGCCTAATTAGTATAATAGTCTTAATGAAGCCGAAGAAGTCTTAATGAAGGTGTCATATCTTTGAATAAAGATTTCTAATTAAAAATAGAAATAGTAGTAAATCTGTAGAACAACTGTCTTAAAAATCTAACGGTTTCATGAAATAACTCTTCCGCTTTACTGTAGTACCTACTCGTATTATTAATACTCTGTAACAGAGTTTATTTGTAACACCGTGACAAACAACAGTCCTAATGCGGTAACATTATGTGTTAAATAATATTTATATACGAGATAATCCGATGCGGTATAATATTCACCCCAGCGCGACTGCTGAGTGATATTGACAGCTGGGCGCGGCACGTGCGGGCGATAACAAGTAATAATCCCGAAGTTGTAACATTACAATTAGTTATGGCTTTTGAGTGACGTGGAAAATATAGAAATATTACAGCAATGTTTTATTTTCATATCATATAACCACAGAGCGTATTCGCCAATTTAACGAATTTCCTGATTGCAGTATATTCTTTACCTAGATCCATTCGTTCTTCTTGTTGATTTCTGGCGCGACTCTTATAAGAAACATTTTACATTTGGGATGACTTCAATTAACGATTGAAATTGAGATTGTATCTATCAATATCTTCATTAAAAGAATTGATACTGGCTCAAGATCTTTCGAGAACCGGTGTGACTTAATAATGCTTCTCCAGTATAAAAAAACTGAGATAGATTATATTATATGCCTGTACAATTGTTTTGCGAGTACACTATATATCTTGCAATAAACGTGGTGAGGAAGGCTTAATAATTATGATTGATTTAATATCCGGAATGTTCTCCGTATGTGATGTATTGTATATTAATCAGTATTGTAAAGTTATAAGTTCTAATTTACTTTAAACCAATCTGCGTTACATATAATTTATAGGGTGTTGCTTTTATGATGTTTTTATTAATTGAACGTACAAGCTCCAGAGGGTATGGTAATTTTATTAGACTGAAGTAAGGTACCCTTTCGGAATAATTATCATGTTATTTTTTCGTTTGTTAATTGTTAGCGAAAGGAGAAATCCTGTGGGGTTGAATGATTATGCCCGGAGAACATTGATCACTTTATGAATTAGTAGCTGTGATTTTTGACACATTCTAAATGAATGGGGTGTGGACTGCCACTATTGCGTATGCTTCAATAATACTTTATGCAATGTCTGAACTTTGAGGGCGAAATCATGGTTCTGCTACAACTTGCCACTGTCGTTCACGGTTCTTATTTTATTTTATTTTATTGGTTTACTAAACAGGACAAAACACTATAAAATGACTAATTACAAAAAATTTCTAAATAAATGGTACTTATATATGTGAAATTCCTTCTAAAAGTAAACACTTCATGCATTAAAAAAATTAAATTATTTACACTTCATAATAACAAAAAATACAAATGTCATAAAAAAACCTATGATAATTAGATAATAAAAATTAATTAATTAAATTAAATTAATTAGTTCTTTGTGGCATCAAATTTGGATCACTACAGTACTTAATGTAGTTCCCACTAATCATTTTCTCTACGGCAAAGTCAACTCTTAGTTTAAGTAGCGACCTATTTAGTGGCCCCGGCTTTTACATTATACGAGATAACTTGCCAGTCATTCGATCTCTATAAATCTAAGCCACTAAGCTGACATCCAGATATATTAACGCGAAGATAATCCGTTTAGAACAATCGACGCTACTATTAACGTTAACGTTGCATAATACTCCATCTGATTGATATATAGCGTATTTCGTTTAGTTTAACTAATGAGTCATTTATATTCTAATCACAAAAATTTAATAGTTGAGACAGTATGAAAAAATGTACTTCCGTTTTTTTGCGAACCTTGATCTGGTCATGATAACCACACTTATTTTTTTGGCTGAAACTAATTTTGGATTAAGGTTATAATGCTTGTCAATGCTCTTCAGGCAATGCTACAATTATTTTGAGCCGACAGACTCCCTATTCATTCGCAATTTGCTTATTTCATTTACGGTAAATTATACCATTGTGTCCAAAAATAAGAACTCAAAACTTTTTATTGAAATTGGTATTCTTTGCACTAATAGTTTTATGTTTGTCTTCTTTGTTATATAGACTATCAAAAGAATGTGGAATAAACTATTTTAGAATTGAAATGCTATCTGAATACCTACTTAAATGATTCAATATCATATCCCAACTGTCGAATTCAATCATTCGCTTTTGCTCTATTTAGATAAACGCAATATTACCGCTCGTGTGTCAAAATTTTATATTATCAGTATTTTAAAACGGACTATCATCATCATTATCAATATTATCATTAAATGTGTCATTGGTGTGTGTAAAGTATATGAATTGCCAGGTTAGCCAAGCGTTGGTTGATATATTTTACAGGGAAAGATCATGGAGGAATCTTAGTACGGTAAACAACCCCACAATGCTTTTGCCCATGAACGTAGCGTTCATGCATAGCATAGCAGCATATTTATGTTTCGCGAGATTAATTCGTTTCATCTCACTAACACAGAAATTTTGTTATATGGAGTAGACACAAATACTGTACATTATTCTGTACTAACTGACTGCCTCGTTGGTCGTGTTGGTTGCAAGCATGAATGCCGATCGGGAGGTTCAGGGTTGGAACCCCGATATAGTTTTTCTAGTAGTGCATTGGAATGTATGCCTTGGAATGTGTGTATGGCTATAGGCTCATCGCCTACTTCATAGTGGAATGTAAACGTAATTTGTGAAACGTGAGAGTGTACTACATTCCGCTGGGGATTACAGGTGTGATGTTATTTTTTTTATCCTATGGTATTCATATTCTCTTATTCAACTTCTTAACCTCAGATAAGGATTAGAAGTTGCTATACTAGCAACTACACATATTTCTGATTTCGAAATATATTTTGTGTGTTACGATCGTTAGTGGTCACTTTCAGAATTAATTGTTTTGTATAATATCATAAATATTGTTAGTTGTCTTTATCTTATTCTTGATGGTACAAGTCAGTGAGTATCGAAGAAAAATATCACCTTTCTTTGAGGCTGGATATCGTAACGTGGATATCAGAACCTGACAGGCTCTATCCGGGTTGATAAATGATCCAACTGGGGTTCGAGTTCTATCAACCAAAAAACAACCTTAACACAATACAATAGAATTGATTATGGTTTCTATACAGCCTCGCACTGTAGACACCCCGAAATTGGTATCTATTCCTCGCGTAATATATCTCAGTTTTAAATACGGCAGTACGGTTTTGTTGGATGCTTTCGAGCTAATTTGAATCTCATTTATGCTGCAACAGAGTTTATTTTCAATGGATAGGAAATAGAGTATGTCCGTAGACGACACCAGATAATTTATATTAGAGAAACGTTCATTTTTTCTAAGTTGCTTCGTTAGGTACCCAACATTTCAGCGGGAATTCGCCAAGGGACGTCTTTCGGCCACTTTTTATTAAACTTGAAAGCTGACGTTCCGTTTAATTGAATCAACTTGATTGAAATATTTTGAACGATTTCAAAGTCAAATTATGCTCGACTAGATTTCGTTCGGCCTTTCTGAGTATTTTCCATTTGCATTAATTTGCTGTTCGGTCGCTTTGAATAATGTTTAGAATATAAATATTCCAAACATTTTGTTATGTAATTAGTCGGTATTATATTATTCTTCGTTTATCATGTTAGCTCATATTTAAAGTAATTGCTATTAGCTGTGCGATGTCCACTAAAGTAAATTCCTTTTCAAAAATTATTTGATGCTTTAAACATATTTAAGTGTCATTTTCTCTAAAGTGGCTGCAACTCATTAACCTTCTACTGATAGGTAGGTACATTTTTCTACCTATAGAAGGACCGTAGAGTTACAACAAGAGTCTTTCAGTAAAAATTTGTAGAACAATAACTAAGATGATACTGAAAATTGTATGTTAAATTGAACGAACTATTCCATAGACTTGCTAATGACAATAACTCATTACTCTTAGGTGTTTCATTTATGGAACATGATATAATTTTCGATATGTAGACAGCAGTGGGTCATGAACGGCTCGGCTTAGTAATAAATTCTCATTTTCCAATCCGGATATTAATTATGGAATTATTCAACAACCGAAAAGCAATTATTGCAACCACAACCGTGTGAACGCAAATAAGTAAAACAATAACCATCCGTTCGAATGGTTGCGCTCGGGCCCATCGGCTGCGGTTGTGGTTGCTAATGACCCTATATGATGGATATCCGAGATCGTAGAAGCGATTATTTGGGTCAACTTCTTTCGTCCAAATGGAACTAAAATTTTATGAATGTTACCAATTCTGTTATGACACCCCGTTTTCTCCAATGAGGACCTAAAGAATTTGCGCATAAAATTCATTTTACATTATGCATTTTAAGGCACTTAATGTATTCAACACTTAGCGCTCATAGTCTCGACGCGTTACAAATGGTAAACGATCTGTAACGTCAAGTAACGTAGGGCGCCGTTAGATAGGTGATTTCTGACAGATTTTTAGCACCATCCTAATCCGAATGACACGTACAAAAAAAATGTTTTTTTTGTTATCTACTGATATTATTTTATATTCACCTTTACGTTTTATAGTATGATATTGTTAATGGACCAATCGCGATAAGGAAAATCGCTATGGCTACCATTATTTATCTCGGCCTTTACCATCAAGTTATATAATCATAATAAAAATAAAAATTGTATAACTAGCCTAAATTGTACATATTTACATTTATAAAACGAAGGCCATAATTTAAAAAATTCTCTAAAAATCATCACCGTGGTATGTTTTCCTGTAGCTGATCATAAAGGCGTTAATACAATTCCAGTTTCTAAAGTAATGGATTTAACGAATGTTTTCAGATATAAATTGACATTTTACCCTAAAACCTAGACCACTAATGTAATATAACCTATACATTTTTTTAATTCTCTCAACAATTTTCGAAAATATTACAGAAGGAGGTAAATGAACAAATTTTTCAAATGCATCTAGGAGCTACTTCCTGGAAATGGTATTGTCGTAGTATCGTTCTCTTTGTTATGTAGAGAACATAACGTCTTTGTACAAACTAGTAGAAAAAGGTGCTTGTTCTACTAAGGCTGAGTAGACTGTGACGTTACGATATACAATACCCATACCTCTGTCCATTATTAATGCATTGCAACTTGTTGCAAAGGTCCTCAGTGGTTTTATTGTTGCATCTATTTCCATCTCGTTGGTCGTGTTGGGTGCAAGCGCGACTGCCAATCGGGAGTAACACGCCTGTAATCCCCGAAGAGCTAGGCAGAACAATGTAGTACACTCCCACGATTCACCAGTTACGTTTACGTCCCACTATGGAATAGGTGGTCAGCCAATTACTTTTTACGGGTCACAAGTTGAGACTCCGAGCAACTATTAGAACGTTAAAGTTAGGAAAATCCCTAACGGTTCAGCTGGCCCAGGATTTGAAACCAGGGCCGCTAGATCAATAGCTTCCTACCAATTGACGAGACAGTCAATATTTTCTTTTATTGAACAGGTTATTATGCTTTATTTAATACCTTACAAAGGAACATATTACAATAACATTACATTGAAAATTCAGAAGCATTAGGATGCGATCTTAGCTCTTCTAAAACCTTTTATGCTTTAAGTGTTCTGTCTTAGCCGTGAATGAGAGCAGTGCAGAAGACATAAAGAATTTAATTCTAGCTTTGTAAAGTAATTCGTAAGCACTACTCAGGTCTTGTTGACGATGTTGTTACTAGAAACCCAGTTTCGTTTACTTAAATATGCATCTTTTATATGTATCTTTTGAAATTTTAAAGAATACGATGAGATTAAATTACTCAAAATTTTTAGTTATATTATTTAATTAGCGCGATATAAATTGGTAAGTTTGAATCATAATTTTTAATTCAATTGTTCAAATTTATGTAACGTAACAGAGCAAATTTATGTAACGTAGCACAGCAAATTTATGTAACGTAGCACAGCAAATTTATGTAACGTAACACAGCTCTTCTTCGATATAGAAAATTAAGTGACTAGTATATACTAATTACGAATTTCACACCTGTAATCACCGAAGAGGTAAGCAGAGGAGTGCAGTACATTCTCACGTTTTACCATTTAAGTTTACGTATCACCATGGAATTAAGGATGAGCCTATTGCCATACACCGCGCGCAAGTCGTCACTACGAGCCAC
>DWTO01004656.1:0-11352 GCA_018244755.1 Jemadia pseudognetus
GAGGCACGACAGGTGTGCAAGAATAGAGATATTTGGCACTCTGTGCTCTCTGCCTGCCCCGCAAGGGACCTGGCTTGAAAATATGTATGTATGTACGTTCTTATTGAATAAATCCGTTGTCACATTAATTCAATAATAGGTATCAGAACGAAACCGGGAATTTTATTATACAGACTAGTTTTGTTACGTGTGACTAGATTAATACTAATACTTTTCTATTAAATAAATGAAAGACATAAGCGGATGAAGGTGTTATGTAATATTTTTTAAATTTCTTTACTATACAACATAAATGGAGAAGTTTTCTCCTTTCAAAGTTGCTTGAAATACGTCCTAAAATAATAGAGACAATATATGTATAGTAAGAATAGGTGAACTGTGAGCGAAACGTGGCGTCGATAGAAAGAGAAAGAGAATTCATTTGGTGTATAAATGAATGCCTGGTATACATACGCGGTGGTCACGCGCTTAGTTGCTAGCGGATATAATAACTTACAGAGAGAAACGACTTCTAAATTCATTCTTTTTTTTCTCTATCGACGAGATGACTTTTTGCTTGGGTAACTATTCTATGTATATAATATCTCTATGTTATAATTAAATTAAGATATATTGTGTTCAAGGGGTACCTACTGGTCACAGAGAACCGAAATATATTAAATGCCCATGTCTGTTAATTAAAAAATTAGTGTCATAACACCTTCATTAGCTCAGGTTTTCATCAATTATTACATTATTATTGCACGTTCACGTTTGTAACAAATATTCGAGACAAGATAATAATATGTTAACTTGGTTATGATATAGAAAATATTTCCTAAAACTCGTCTTGTAATTTTATTTTCCCACATAGTCACTCTAAACAGATTAAAACAATAAATAGATGATACAGATTAAAAAAGTGTTTGGAGTGTGAATAAGCATTGTGCTTATGCGCGCGAACAATTCTCGAACTACAAGAAATGTATCATCTGTTTGTAATATTTTAATCTAGGTAAGTAATGTTTTTTAGAATTGCAAATTACTATAGCTAATGGAAATTTGAATTTCATTGTCATTCATGTCAAACAATTAAAGAAATTGATACTATTCGAATACAAAGCGAATACAGTGTATAAATAAATCGATTATTAGTTGCATTTTACAAAGAATAACTAGGACCTTAATCTTATTTGAATAACCGGAGAATACTATCGATATCGATACAAATTAACTAACGAATACATCTCTATTGTATCTAAGTGTTGCTAGAGGAATAGTGTTGTGTGTATGTTGTTTCGCCGACAATATCGATGTCACTATCGCTGTGCTCCGTCTCAGAGTCAGAGGTTTGAGTTGTCGATATTCTTGAGTCGTCCTGCAAAAGATTAGGTTTTGAAAATTGATATTTAAAGAGGGAGGGAGAACGAGGCGGTTCGCGGTGGATTACTTGGTACATTAACATACATACATACATAACATTATAAGATTTGTTAAACTGTGAAACCTTTATGATAAGGTGACATGCCAACGTTTATTCTGTCAACTGTCACAGTCTGGCAACCAGCAGCAGAGTAAGCGGTGTGAGAAATTGTGTTCTGCGATTTACGATTTGCATGCTCAGCGCGAGGATTATTCCCTGGACTTATGGTAGACTAGAATGTTAGACAAGAATATTTTCCAGTTTTATATCTTTCAAAGCGCAATTTTTAGATAGTCCTGTTTTAGTGTCATAATACTTTTTTTTATGTTTTATTAAATGTTCATACACTTAATGAAAACCATGCATGTTAAGTTTATTTTGCCCTTTTTATATTGGTATAGCTTATTATAGAAGGTATAACGGGTTCCAGGAATTTACATCATGGGGAGCAAGGAGTAAGCGATGAAGTCACTAATTGTCTGAACCCATTACTGTTCTGCGACAGATGATGATGAGAGCGTCTATGAAAATGCTTTGTTCGCTCAATGTGAAAGTCCTCGTGTGAATTTTTAAAGTAATTGATTTAAAAATAATACCTTTTTGCAGTCTGAATGTTGCGTTATGTGTTTGGTCGTAAAGTCCACTGCCGCAGTACCTGTAACAAAAGTTATTAAGCTATTTAGTTTCAGTGCAGAATAACCGAAATAATTGCCGCTTTATTTTATTTTTATCATAGATTGAAAAAATACGATGCGTAATTTAATGTAGATATAGCACCACGCCTGTATTTCCTCGAAGGCGTATCAGATGAGTGTAGTTCCTCACCAGTTGTTAGAAGGTGAACCTATTGTCATACCGCAAATAGGTACGTAAAAATCCAGACTGCCTGCTACAACTGGGGAATTCAAGTTAAAAAACCCAATTATTTTGCCCGACTCAGGTTTTTTTGGTCACCAGTCGTGCTTACAACCAATAGACCAACGAGACATATTTTTTTAAAATATAAGTACATATTTTTCGGCTTTGAATATTTGATGTTAAGTGATAAAACATCACATTATACTAAATAGCCTCGTGAAAAAATATTTATTGGACCTAAATTATTAATATCGTGCGATAATTGAGCATTCTCGCCTTGGAATATATTTTTATTAAGAGGTTTTACAATAAATATTTTATAAAACATTGAAAAAAGATTCACTTCAAAACGAAATAGGTATGTATGAATTAACTTAGATTTAATACAGGTTAATACAGCAATCTCACGAGAACAAGCTTTGAATAGTTTCATATTAATCGCATCGATTTCATCTGCCCATGTATTTATCTAATAAACAAATTAATTATTTATGTTATTATAAGTATTATATTAATTGCAATGCCAGTTTTCAGGCCTGCCAAGTTATGTATAAAAGTTTGTTTAATGTGATTGTAATAAAATATTCATACAGTTTTAAGATCAGAAAGATGCATACAGTTTTAAGATCAGAAATTTATATAGATTTCTGATTAAATTCGAAACACTATCATATCTATAACCTTTCGTATATAACTTGTCCTTACCTATTTTACCTTAGAATACTGAAACAAAATGAAATTATCTACATTTACAGCATAATAGCTCTTAATGGAACACAATTTGGTGTATTTTCCTTGTACCATTCGCCCGCGAACGCACGGCATTAAATCTTTAAGTATTTCAATTATAAATTCAATCTTATAGTTATGGCTTAGAGTTGATAATGGTTTGACGCAATATTCGAAGACGGTCGGTCGTCATGGCAACGAAGACGTCGCCATCTTGTCTTCGTAATTCAATTACGGAACGTCTTGAGTTGTGGCGCGAAAGCGGCGATTCCAAATTCAATTTGCTCGCCTTTGAGGTTTGTTCGCTCAATTATGCGACTCTTCGAGTTTTCCAACTGGTGACATAGAAGACATTATGTACTCGTATTATGGTTCCATTTCTTTTTTATTACACTAGTAGAGTACCGAGTGACGGGTAAATTACAAGACCGAGTATCAAGCTACTAATAAATTGAAAGCCTAAATTGCATCTTAGTTTCGTACATATTTTATGAAAAATCATAGACACCATTCCGAAATATCGAAGCCAACTTGCTGCAAACAGAGGTTTCGGAATTTTAGCCTAATGCGGATTGATGAACAAATGAGCTAAAGTTTTATCGGAAGTTTTCAAAACTCCAACATGTTAAAAATGGTATTGATTTTGCAGACGACATTAAAACAAAATTAGTAATTAATATGTAACATCTCGCCTGTAGTTCACGAGGAGGTAGACAGAGGAGTGTTGTACCTACACTCCCAATTTTAACCAGTTTCGTTTACATCCCACTGAATGTAGCTGGTGAATGTATTAAAGTGAAGGTACATATATGGTAATTAATACTTAGGTACCTCATACTGTAATATCATATAGTAGTACGCAAGAAGTCATTTACTTCGTAATAAAGTCTGTCACATGAAACCAATGCTTTGGTCTTAGCATGCACTTAATACGACTAATTGAAAATGTCTTAAGTGATGTTGATATCCGGGTAGAGGGAATGCCTCTCTAACTTGGCGGTATTTTGCCATTCTAATTATATTAAGCTTTCCAAGAACCAGCGATATTTCATTCTGTGATTATCTCGTGTAGGTACGCGAGGAACAAAGGTAATTGAGTCTTATTACGATCGATGAAACCGTAGGCCCGTAGTGATAGGAGGAGCGAGTAGCGGAAAAGTAACTAAATGCTGATTTTGTTATAACGCATAAATTATAGTCCGTTTTCGTCAGTCTTTTTCGTCAAAGCCTTGAAATAAATACCCATACCCGAAAATGCCCATGAAATTTACGTTTTTATTCATCATGACTACTTCAGTCGTACGTAAATAGCATTTCTTTCGTAGTACCCAACTTTTAAATTTCACAAAAATTTGAATGAAAATAATTAGAACAACGTGGTAGAACGTGAAACGTGGGAATGTACTACACTCCTCTGCCTACCTCTACGGGGATAACAGGCGTGATGTTACGTATAATTAGAATAATATTTCAATTTTAAGGTAAGATTTACTTGTTTCAGTCTTGGTGTACTTTAGCAAATACAGATTGTCCTTAGGAATGACGTACTGACAAATTGAGAGAGATCACATAGAAGATTGTATGAATGAAAGTTGAAAGCATGGAATTTAAATTATTCAATCCATATTGTCATTTTCTAAGGTTGTTTTTCTTTTAGAGCTTGGAAAGTTTTCCAACTCACACTTCCAAAGAACAAAAAATGAATAGAGGGCTTTCCTCAGACCCTTAGATCTCTGATAAATGCTGCTAAGGGCATTTTATTAGTGGTGCTGGTTGATGGTGGGTTTTACCACCGCACTAATGCGGCCGTATATGATCCCTGACCAAAATATTGTACCAGTCAAAATAATGTGACAGAATTAATTATATAATATCGTACCTATTTCCGTTCAACTTACTATATCTCCCCCTCATACTCATTCTCCTGATCTTTTCCCCACCCTTTCATTCATTATCTCTTGCCTCAAAATCTTTCACGTTTCACTGATTTCCTTTATATAAAACTTCATATGACTTTGAAATGGCAAAGTAGCTAATTCAATTATGGCAAAATAATTCAAATATGGCAACCCAAGAATCTGACAACACTCTGTTCGCAGCATAGTTTGGAAGTTATAAGATCTACTTCGAACGCCCAAGAAATACCGTAAACACTTAAGATTCACTTGAACTTCGAGTAAATTGCTCCATAGTTTGCACAACAATATACAAAATAGGGCGCCAAGTTTCGTTCTAAGTACCTACCTGTATCATAATACACACGGAGTTTGGAATTTCATACAGCTAAGGTGAGATTGCACATGAAAGCATATGTACATATGTATGCAAAAGTTATATAAGTAGTTAATATGCAAAAGAAAAACGTAACTAATATCATTATCATTTTCATCAATCATTACACAATTCCATTCTTTGATACGGATTTACCGATAATAAGTTTTAAGACGCTGTAGTCTGGCCAAATGCAGATACGCATACGTCACACGCCTTCTAGAACATTCTGTAACTATGTAAAGCGTGTAGTTTCGACACAATATTTTCCTTTACCGTTACAATGCAATCACTATACAAAATTATCCATTTATTTTTGAGATTTGTGTATTTTTTTACATTCCAGCGGCCATGTATTGCCTCATGCCTACATTCTTTTGTTTAGTTTCATGAGTCGTGATTTCTTTCTTTCTCTACGGGAAGCTTGTATTAACTACGTAACATCACGCCTGTTATCCCCGAAGAGGTAGGCAGAGGAGTGTAGAACACTCCACATTTCACCGGTTACATGTATGTATGGTGTATTAACTATCATTACCTATAGTATAGGAAATAATTGCTGGAATTAAAACCCTGATTATTATTTAATAAAACGTAACGTCACGCTTGTTATCCCCGAAGAGGTAGGCAGAAGAGTGTAGAACACTCTTGCGTTTCACCAGTCACGTTTACGTCCCACTATGGAATATGTGGTGAGCCTATTGCCAGGCACCGGGCACATATGCAGACCCCGAGCCACTACTAGAACATCTAAATCAGAAAAACTCCGTAGTGCCCGACCCGGGAATCGAACTCAGGACTTCCTATATTAGTTTTTATACAATAAAATTCTTAGTAGTTACGCCAGAAACACTATTCCGTATTATATTAAAAATAACATCTGACATGAGACTTATTTTAGCTCACATTACCGAGCAACGTGAGGAAACGTGTCAGAAAGTTGGTGTTTCACAGCGAATTAAAAGCGTAAGGAAACTGACGTTTAATTATAAGAGCCGTATTGTGATATACTTTGATAACGCCTTGGAACAAGTCACATGCGGCCCTCCGATCGGAAACTCAGTAAAGCCTGTGGTGGCCAGACATCTAATAAACTATATACGTTAATACACTACTTAATATTTAACCTATGTCGACAATTTTAAATGTAAGTAGGTATATATAGAATAAATATCCGTGCGTATGGCATAATATTTTGTCCTCGAATCTATGATTCTTTGCTGAGTAATCAGCAATGGGTTATATAATTTGTAGTTATTACTAAAGCTGTTGCATGAATACAGCATTGATCTAGAATGATCTGGAAGATTCTAGAAACACCTAGAAGCACGTACCTCTTTGCTGCTGCTGTTTGCGCATCTGCTTCTTGTGCTTCATGCGGCGATTCTGGAACCAGGTCTTGACCTGGGTCTCGGACAGGTTGAGCGCGCCTGCCAGCTCCACGCGCTCAGGCGTTGATAAATATCTCTGCGACTCGAACCGTTTTTCCAGGCCTATTGACAATGTGTTATTAATGTATTATTTACCCTGCATCTACCATGAGGCGTAGGCAGAGAAGTGAAGTACAGTACGTATTATTATTTATATGAAGAGTTTCACTCGCTCGGCTCCGATAGTCGCCAATCTATGTTGCAGTCGCTATGACAGCTTTAACATCACACATGCTATAAAGATTGGGACCGACAGCTAAACTTGGTATTGCATGAATACAATACGCTCATCAGTTACCTAACGGATAACTAGGTTCTTAAGGGTTTTGTGTGCCCAGACCGTCCCCTAACGTGACGTCACATCTGTAATCCCCGAAGATGCAGACGGAGGAGTTTCATCAGTTATGTTTTCGTCCCAGCATGCGATGTGGGTCGGTGCAGTATTTAATAGACACATTGCAGGGGCTCTGTTCAACCCCGTTTACCAACTGCATTATTTTAATACACACACATATAATAATATTTACATACCTACTGTTTTTTGTGTACTATGGAATTCAGGTATCGCATTTTTAATACCTATGACATATCATTTTATTAATTTCTTATGTACCTGACAGTTTTATATAAATACAATAAGACAATCACGATAGTGCTACGAACACCCAACAACTTATAATTAGTATGCCTTTACTCCTCATTCCCATCTAATTTATAAGCTCAACATGCGGATGACTGGTTCCGAGTACCTTCACGGTGCAGCTCTAGTACCACACTAGATAACACTAATACAAAACTTAGGAGCAGTACCCACTTAACTCCAATCCGTTCCTAATTGCGTTAACAGCACCGAGTATACTTCAGTTCTGTCAACTCATCATCATCATCTTTACCGTTCCATTACTGGACACAGGTCGTTCCCAGTATGCCACGACACTCGGTCCTCTACAGATCTCATCTAGCTCTTACCACACACCTTCCTAAGATTATCGGTCCCCGCTCGGGACGCCCCAACTCAATAACACATTGTATTATAGTATCACAGTGACGTTGAAGATGTGAAGCTGCTGAACTGCACTCATCTTCTCCATCATAAAGTTACCACGACCACGTACCAGTCAGCTGCGGGTCGGAGAACACAGTCCTGGCCTTCCTCCGTCGGCAGTGCTTCAGCGCGGATAGCGACAACTCCGACGGAGTGAATAGCGCGTGGTACGGCACTCCTGTGAAATTGTCTAGTTTCAAAACCAAAGATCCGAGCTTACAGTACATGATATATCTATCGCGCTAAGCTAGAGTAGAATATATGTATATTTCGTGAAGATAATAATTAGTCTGTTTAAAATGTAACATATCCGATTTTTCCAGAACTACAAAATCGATACAAATTTCGATTTATTACACTTATTTGTATATAATTTTGTGATTAATATTATTACTTTCCAAATGCCATCGATCTAATTATACCTTACGATATCTTAACCAAATCGTCCTTAAAAATATAACTTATTATTTAAATTAGTATCGGATCGGTGGTCGAAATTCCATCATAATTGATTAAATTTAAGTTTGAACGTTAGGGTGCATTCACACCAGCGTATTGTCAAAGCATGCCAGATGACGCGTTTTTCTGTATGCTCAACATTCTTAAAAAGGATTTATTTTATCAAAATATGGTTTGTTTAGACAGGAAACGGGGAGAGTGTGGCGGGTTCCCTCAATTTATTGTCTTGGCTTACATTAGAATTTCTGGAAAGCATTTCCGTTTTTACGCTTACGTGTTACTTCCTATAACGATGAAGGAGGTGACCACGGGGAAGTGTCAGTGTGTAATGTCCTCTAAGGCGTATGAAAAGAGGTCTGACAATCTACTGGATTAGCGTGGCAGTCATAAACGTACACGGTGTTAGAATACAGAATCATTCATCACCAATTTAATTTATCGTAACAGTAGCATAAGTAAGTCTTATTGGAAATGGTTGGCTCAATTGTTTTTAACACAGACTGCGCAAGAGTGGAACTCCCTGCGGGTTTCGTACAACCTGCAAATATTCAATGAATGAAAGGCAAGACAAGAATGAAAGGCATTTTCTAGGCAGGTGTGTTACATCTGTTTTTTCGGCAGCGTCTCGTTTTCTATCAAGTGGGGTAGCAGTCAAACGCGACCCTGTGCCGAATGAAAAAAATTGCAAAACATAATCGAAGACCTATTTAGAATCTCTAGACCAATGTGCTTCTGCACCTAGCATATTGTCAGTTTAAAAAAATTGTTTTAAACCGGCCATTTTGATTTTGTCGGCAGCGCGGGCTAACACTTACGAGTACCTATATTACTTTTTGAGTTGCCTGTAATGATGCAATTGAAATCTACTGGAAAAGTTATTTATTGTATATTTAATTAAATTATTAATACATATACTGAACTCATTTATTTTGACATAAATACTATGTATCCAGCGCTACTTGTGAAGGTAGAAGGTGACTGTTGGTACCTAATATTATAAAAATAATATTTTTTCCGGTATGTATCAATCTATGTAAATTTCGATGAAATTTAGAATGTAAGGTTTATCGAGGACGAATAGTCAATTTAACTAGATCTCCAGTATAGGAAATCTCGATTTTTCCCAAGTTTTAACATAATAAGTACAAAAGTTGTATGCCTGCGTAATATAATTAGTAATTTCGTCGCCAACGGCTTCGTAATAATAGTCCCGATTTTATTAGATAAAAAAAATATTGGAACGAATTTTATTATTAAAAGATATTATCGACAAAATGAACATAAAAATAGATATGAAAATATTTACCTAATTATGATAAACTTAACTTTCTGCCTATCTCAGAACTGAAAGTAGAAGTAATTCTCTAACTTTAGCTATACGATACAGTTAATTTATTGGTATTTAACTATTTTCACTGCCTCGTTGGTCACTCTCCCACGTCTTACCATGATACAGGGGGAGCCTGCTGTCTTATACCGGGCACAATTGCAGACTCCGAGCTACTTCTAAGAATTGCAAGAATAACCCAACTACGCCCGACATGTTTTTAAAAGAAAGTGATGATATATGTTTTTTTTTCAAGTAAACGGATTTGCAGATCAACACTACCTACATGATGGTTACCGGCGAGTTATGACCTTTTCTTGCTTCCGAAGGTAAATCTAGTTTTGCGAAGCGATGGTAGATTGTTGAAGTTAAAGAAGATTCAAATACACCCATTTCAGTTGTATAAGAAGTGAACGCCATCATTATTTTCCTTGAAAATATGTTTATTTACTTTAGTCTCTGCATATTAATACACCGACTTAAAATGAATACACTACAAGTGATTCTTATTTCGTGTTTGATTGAGCAAAGCATTATCGGGATATTTTCTTATACCTGTAATTTTGCTTTATAAGATTAGATCATCTTTCTTTTATTTTAACCTATTATAACGTACCTTGCGACAAGAAGTATGGTGTGTCCACGGCCTTATAAGCATTTGGGGTGTGTAAGTACGCTCCTAAGGCACCCATCACTTGCAAATAAGAGCCTTCTCTAGATATTTGTGGTCTTATTTCATTTGGGACGGGAAAATATTTAGGTTCCGCTCTCTCGTATTCGAACCTCCTTGGATCGGGTGTTGGCTGTTTGAAATTCGACCTTTGCCCACGATATAATATGTCCTCGATTAGAAATGATGTTTTAGAACTATGCTCCTGACGGTGTGTGTCGTTCGGTGAAACGCTTCGTGTTTCTTGATCCATAGTTTTATGTTAACAATATTGTCTATGACAAAAAATCGCAGCTTACATTTTTTTATTGCTCACACGTTACATCATATTTTAAATTTATGCATTACACTCATCCTAAACAAAGTTTAGTTAACACTCAATTACTAAGTTACAGTTGCTATTTGCTTTCTATAAAAAACTTGTAAATTGATTATTTTATTTCACTCACGTTTAACGCTTATAAATGATACAACCGAAAAAAACCACTGGCAGAATACAAAAAATATACTATGTACTTTAAATAATTTAAAAAATGAAACTGTTAAAACTTCACGGTAATCTATAAATCGCAATACTATGACGGGAATTACGATAATCGATAATTTGCGGCGTAATCGTCGGTTTTCGTGTTGTTTCGTTGTGAAACGAGGCGATTTAGTGCACGGATGGAGTTTAACTGGCATGACAGGGATGAGGGTGCGTTGAGAGTGGGAACCGGGGTGGTTACCGCCCCGTGGTGGGCGGGAAGTTTTTTTATTTCGAGTCGCAAGATATCTGTGTTCGTTTTTTACATCATTATTTTAATACCGAGGTGTTCTGATGTAGATACTAGCAGATACAATTTGTTTAAGAGTGCAAGCAGATAATTTTAGTACAATTTATATTCGAATTTTAAGTTTTTAGTTGATTTTGAGATTTTTAAACACTAATCAGCATCTAACAATATCTACTGTTATTCCATAGCCTATAACATTAAACCGCTATGGCGTTCAACAGAATAATGGAATTAAAACGCACCATGAAAACCCACGCAACTCTGATAGGTAGGGGAACATGGGGCATGATGGGGTAGCGAGGTAAGACGGGGCACGCACTAATACCAGAAACTAAACGCTTCCGAGATTTGGCGCTTTAGGCAATCAAAAGCCGCTTTCGAACAA
>DWTO01004657.1:0-11352 GCA_018244755.1 Jemadia pseudognetus
AGATAAGATTAGGTTCCTCTCTTAGGTCGACCACAGATGCGCCGCTACCCCTGAGGACTAAGTTGGAATGCCTCGAATTTGTAATTATTTTGGTCACAGCAGGCGGTCTGGGTTAAGGTCACCTATTTAAAAACAACAATTAGGTTTATACTTTTACTCTTTATGTGAAAAAATCCTCAACAAGAGAAAGATATCTGAAGAAAGTGTAATTTCATTTCATCTTACTGTGTGCAAGCCAGTTGAGCATTAAATAGTAATAATAGGTTTTCTATCGCTCTCCCGCGCTGCACATCTTAATAGTACCTGATCTCCAGTAATGTCTCACCAATACAGACTACTTACATAACAGAGCCCGCGGCGCTCTGCTAAACACGCTATTCTATATTAACTGCCGCTTACTATTTCTTACAGCGTTGCGTGTCTACAAAAAATAATCGTCGTGTTGTGTCGTACCTACCGAATTAAATACAGAAAGAACAACTTAATTAATTTAGTTACCTTAAGGACAATTTTGTCAACGTAAAATAATCTCACACTAGTTACAAAAAAAAACAATTTGTTGATGATAAGTATTTATGCAAATAATTTTATTTACTAAACGTACCTAAGTCAACAAAAATGATATGCCTTCTCGTCTATGAATTTGAATGGTAAATATTCAAACATTTGTATTCATTTTCTGAAAAAATAAAAAATGGACAAGTTAATTCCTTTAACAAAATTAATAATGGCGTACTGTGAGTTCCCAATATTTAAAAAAAACGGTGTTCTGTCGTATGCTCTCTGTATCCTAGTTACACTGTTGTGTTTACAACATTGCACAGTACACAACAATCCATTAGACTTGCCCGAGACGATGAATTGCTTTCCGCATGATAAACTCGCAGTTACCATTTACTGGAGGTCAGCAGTTAGCGGCGCCGCAGAGCCAGCTCTCTGTACCAAGGGTTCTCTGTACATATTTATATCACCATTATTACTGTTTCGGGGACTTGTATAAATATTGTACATGCATATTTAATTTTATACTTACAGCTTATAGGAATATAATTTAGATTTTCTAGTAGTGTCTCGGAGTCTGGATTTGTGCCCGGTGCATGGTAATAGGCTCACCACCTATTACATAGTGGGACGGTAAACGTAACTGGTGAAAGGTGAGAGTGTACTACACTCTTCTGCCTACCTCTTCGGGGATAACAGGCGTGATGTTACGTTACGTAGCTTATAGGAATGGATTGATTAAATCACAATTTACAGGTGTGTTGAGCTCGACCTTATATCGAGTTTTGTCTGACACCAGTATTTATTGTTGATTAAAAAAATTACGTCTGTCTTCGAAAGGGTAGGCAGAAGAGTGTAATACACTGCCACGATTCCACAGTTATTATATACGTCCCACCTTTGGGTGTGTTATATCTACATACCTATTATTAAATTATGTGGCTACGATTAATATTTACAAATAGTAGAATAAAGAGATAAAAACAGGATCTAATTATACGGAAACAAAATTCAGACATGAATTTTGCGCTTTCTATGCTTTTTGCCTTTAAACATGCTCAAATAGTAACGTATCTACATAGCCTCCCTAGCAAGATGGAACGCCTCCAACTACGAACGCAATCATCACGCGACCTTTGGACATTGCTACATTAAACTCAATCTAAACTGACCGAAACATATACCTACCACTTAAATTGGACAAACTTCCACACACAAGACTTCATCTTAATGTGTAAAAATTTGCTAGGTCCATCAGTTCCAAAACTATCTGGGTTTCGTTTCGTTCTGACACAATTCGTGTCCAACATTGGTGTGTTGGTTGATAACTATTGAGTACCTATGTATGTATCCTTGCAGTATCTTATGTAGAACTGTTATGTAATGAGTTGTAGCCTAAACTTTCATGTGAATTGTACTGACGTTACTTTTTTAACTCTAACAATACCTAATCATCTTTATTAAAACGAGTGAGTAGTTTTATTTAATGCACATAATCGTTAAGAAGTCACTATTAGGCGTATAACATAATACCGTCGTGCTGAAAACGCGAAGTTTTACTGATTCAATAACGTTTGTTAGTGAGAGAAACTGCTTACCAGTTGAAATATTGTGGATTCATTATTTCAATTGGACTGCCTTGTAGCAGTTATTTAGTTATAGAGAGCATTCAAGCGTCAAAATTATTATACTACTAATACTTTTTTATTTGTTAAATATGAATATAGTTACAACCTTTAAAAAGTTATAGTATTTCTAATAGTATTCGTGTACAGTTTGTATATGCGTTAGTACATTCCTATGTCACCAGTACCTACTTATTGTGTACCTACATATGGGAACTGGGGAAACGGTAATAGCACAGTACATAATTATTATTCAATACGAATCTAATACAAAGATCTAAGTTAACGAATTAATATAACTTTTGTTCGTGTTCTACACATTTAAAAAGTAATCGGTTGCAAGACGTTCCTTTTACGATGAGCTCACTCTCTTAGGCTTTGTCACAAAATTTAAACTATCCCAATTGGTTAGATAATCTAAAAAAATGTAGTCTCAACTTTCTCTTTAACAATGAGAGTTGTATAGAAAGGGGCAGATAGATATACAGTTTTAATGCTTTCTGTACGCACGTCGGCTGCCGCATCGCATGAACGAAATGATTTATTTGCTACAAGCGAAAGAATGTTAATGTTTCCCAGCCATGGCGGCGGCGAGCACGTGCGACTCACAAACGTGAACGCTTCACGTGAAAATACAATTATATCGCTCAGTGGCGAAAAGTACTCACTTAATATACATACATTCTATCCGTGTAGTTGGATTTTATAAGATGTTGGACTTTATAGGTGTTCTAGGCTTTATTCTAAACCTAACAAGTTATGTTCAAGTGTAAAAAGTAGCAACCGAGCGGGCAGCAGTCACAAGTGGTTCTTGTAAATGATTAAGTCTGGAGAATGATAACCGCTAGTATCAGTTAGCCTATGCTATTAAGATAAGTCAAATCCTGTACTATACCGAAAAAACGGATACCCGTGAACCAAGTTCCTACCCCCACCTTCCAAGTTTGTATCGCGATTTTAGTATTTTTGTATGTACAATATCCAAATAATTTAACCGTCGTTCGTTTTTCAAACATTCAAACAAAAGATTATTTATTTTTTCATTTTATACCCAAAATATTCACTAGAAATAATTTAGAACAACAGAACAACGTTAGCATTTCAGCTAGATTATGTAAGTTAATCGTCAATAAAAAGAAAAAGACAGCAAAAAGAAAGATTCAGTTTAATTGCGGTTTTGGGTTCCGTTATTATTGAAATATGAGATGCGATTCCGTGCAATGAATCGAAAACGATTTCGACACAAAACTGTTATAACAATTATGAGAACGATTCACCGCGGATTCAGTTCTATTAGTTGCTCTTGATTGAAGATTAATTGCATTGAATATTGCATGTTTTCGTTCACACACGCCTCAATTAATTTGGCCTCCGTAATTTGACTGGTCATGCTTGTATATTTATACATGTATTCTTACTTATTCATTACTTATAACGTTCTGCACACAGTAAAAGTATCAGATGCTACCATTCTACTATCTCTTCATTTAGTTAGATATTTTTTATTGTTGTTTACAAAAGGCGGACTAAATGCGTAACGCAGGTAGACTTGCAGTGTGTCAGCAACTCGCACAGTTCTTAGGTTAGCAATGTATCTGGGGCACATCTCAAGAATGATGTTTGTTATATTTAACAAAGTTACGCACTTTTGTGCTCTGTAGTGAGTTAGTAACAAGCTGACGCTCGACGACCCACTTGTTAATTAGTTGCAACTTGTCAAATCTTTTACTGAGTTAGACTAGGCAACCGGTACAGTAAAGTCCAGGCTTTTATTTAATGAGTGTTCCTGTGACACGGACTGGACGACGGGACTGTAACGAACGATACTTATTTATTTGAAAAAAAAAAAAAAAAGTAACTTCACGCCTGTAATCCCCGAAGAGGTAGGCAGAGGAATTTATTTATTTATTATTATTATTTATTTGATTATCGAATATCGTTTGAGAAATTGACAAGTGTCATTAAATGTAAAAAAAGATATACGATATCAGAATATATGTATATGTGTATTTGCCGTTTAGATCGAAATTTCTAGAAAGTATGATAAAGGCTTATTTGATTATAAAATCGACATGACAGTTTATTGTAATAAGTAACTGCTTGGAATAATAAACACGACACGTGACCTCAGAGGGCGTGAAGCCTCGTAACAATAAGACTACCCGCAAGTGATACTAGATGGCGCTAGATGTAACGGTGTATTATTCTAATAGGTGTACAAAATAAAATTAATTAAATGCCAAAAGCGAGTAATCAATGTACTGGTTATTGCAACGAAATATTTTACCGCAGTTTGGTTACTTTCTAATTACAGATGAAAGCAGTCCAATGACCTCCATTATTTATGGAGATTATATATCTTAGCGTTATAAAAAGGCGACAGTTACTAACAATAATTATTGACAATGTAACCAGGAGCTATCTCTCAAAACGCAACATCCAATTATTATCTCTTATGAAGAATAAACGTCAAGACCCTTACGGAGTAGACAGAGGGCACCAAATGCCGAATATCTTTATCCTCATACCTAACTGACGTGCTTATTCGAGGGTCATCAGTCTTACTCCTCTTACAAGCATACCGGTTTCGAAGACTTTTTATTGTCTATCAAACAGAATAAATATTGTAAGCAAAAAGTATTACAAAGTTTTTTCAGTCCATTCATATTACTTTGCTCATACAAGCACGTTAGTTTCGGAGCCCTCTGTATGTTCATAAGTTAGGATAAGAATTATAAGTGACAAATAACGGTTATTTAGTTCCCTTAACGTTGATTCTGTATTGTAGAGGACGAAAACCGTAGGTACTCGTACTAATCCACGTGCGTTTGAAAGCGAAAACAATAGCTCACGTCATTTAAACATTATTTTATCATTTCAGTTCCGAATAAAGAAAGGTTTATTACTGTGACAGCTGTTTATTGTTTACCATATGCATATGATGTGTTCTAGCTTGGTATGTACCTACCTACTATGTGGCTTTAAAAGAATATATCGTACTTTGAGCATGGCTTGTAAGATAACTTGACTGAAATGATCACATCTTTTTTCGATGAGTCCCGCAGTAGAGCGGGAGGATTTGATTCATGTCTCCGATTGTGTAAAAACATCTACGAGTATGAAAGTAGTTAGATGCTGTAGATATTAATTCTCGAGCTTAGCGCACGAAAATAACACATTGCTTTACATTCTAGCTCCTATTTAAACGAAATGGGGTACGAATAGCGATGCTATCGAAATAATACTTCAAACTACAGTCATTACGAGTGAGCGAAAGTTTAGTAACAGTGGTTGTTAGCTGAAGGCCGCTATTATGCGAAGCAACGCAACGCGTCCGGGACCGCGTGCGAGCGGCCTTATCACGGTCGCACACATAATTGTATCCTTCCTTATACGATTACGAACATCGTCCGTTATAAACAATTCAATATATAACTTAAATCTCTTTTAACTCGAACGTTTTCGGGGTGTGATTTCCACTTAAATTAACTAGATAATAACTGCCGTTAATACACCTGTCACCCATTTTACAATCACACGAGCTCAAAACTATTTCTTAAGACAGGTACCTATCACTTGAGGTATATATATACAAAATTTTGTTAGTGTACTTAGTTCATATAACAGCTGTGATATTTTTGAAATATAATATGTATGTAATATAAAACGAGTATTCTACATCTTATAGTTTTTTGGAATATTTTAGCAATATGTTCAGGAAGGACAACAAACATGTAAAAATTTGACTTCTTTGGCTTAGATCTACTCGTATAATCCGTTGCTGATGGCTTGCTGATTCTGTAGCTACGCTCTTTACGGCTGTAACTTTAACGCTGCTGGGCCATCATACCCACTGGTATTATAAGTCTACAAGGATTGATACAACCTACAATGGAGAAACATTATTTTCTGTGTAGAATTTCACTAGGCTCGTATTTCCGTTAAGAGTACTCTCTGACCGTTTATACCAGTCTATAAACTTTTTGTGCGTGTCTGAAATTAAACGATTTTGATTAAATCGTGAGAAAACTGTCTCGACTCGTCCACAGAGCGCGAGTGGTCGCGTGACCGTAGTTTTTGTCTGCAAAAACACTCTTCGGCGCGTCCCACTACGAATGGGTCTACGCCAAACAAATGAACCCAGCACTCGTGTTAAAACCAATTGATAAACGTTATGGTCTCATCGATGTACCGGTGACAGATATTGATAATTGCGTGCATGCACATAATGTAAGTATAGCAATTAATACCCCAATGATAGCCTATTTGTTTAGAATTCGGTTTATCACTTGATCAGGGGTCCTAAGTTCAAATCTTGGCGCACATTTCTTAACAAAAATATGCGTTTAAAGATTACATATCACTTGCCGTAATGGTAAAACAAACATCGTAAGGAAACCTAGACACCTTAGAGATACGTATACGTAATTTTACGCCTGTAATCCCTAAGAGGTAGGTAGGTAGATAAATCATTCCATTCGTTTTGTTGACACTAGGTACCTACTCGTAAATTGATACTTTTACAGGTTTTCGCTCGTGTGATAAGTCGCGGCAATTCCTCTATACGACAAGTACTTAGTTACATTATGTTTTTATGTCACACGTAATAGGACAATTTGGGAACAATATTTTGGAAAGTGACGAACTGTTACTAAAGATAATGTGTAGTTATGTAACCCACGTTACAAATTGTAACGGAAAAAAAAACATAGCAGCCGTTCGTTCTGTGCATTACGGGGCGTTCACCATCACATTTCCGAGTATTACGTTTAGAGTGGAATTGCTTTGAATAATTTTGTATAAATGTGAACGCCTAAAGCGCTTGTCACTTCGAAACGCCGTGTGGGGTGTTCGTAAAGTTCATAGTAAAAGTTCTAATGTTGTATGTACACGGTTGGCGGAAACATGTGAAAGTTCAAGTTAACTGTGCACGGAATCCGTTTTGATTAGAGGTAGATCTATGACGTCGTGCCGCCCGTAAAATTGCAGAACGAATTGCATGCGCCAAGCATGCGGGAGACGCATGAAAGCACGGAAGCATGCGGAATTTGCATTGTTGCTCAGTTTTAAAGCTGTAAGACTAAGCATATTTTAGTATTTACTAGATCAGTAATTATTGTTACATAGTCTAGTGTACTGGAGGTGTATTAAGAAATACAATATGAAGGGCTTTGATACAAGTAGCGTCTGTTTATATGAGCACGACGGGATATAAACAAGCAATGGCAGAGTTACGTCACAATTCGTAACGCAGCTCCAGATTGGTGGTCAGCCGTCGTTCGCTCGCTCACATCGCGCCGAGCTCGGACTAGAACGTGAACAGTGTACGCTGAGCCTCGCATTTACATCACAATACATCATACCAGAACCAGCTCCGTATATGGGCCTTTAAACGCTGTTGACGAATTCTATTATCGCTTTTTAGGTCTTTTTGGCTTACCTTTTCGGACTCCACGAGTCCTCTTGTGTGACATGCAGGCAAAAGAAAATGTTAAAGTGTGAAGTATGTTTGTTAAATAAAGAATGTCAACAATATCTGTGTAAGAGCTCTGTGCGTCATCGAACCAGGAAATTACTAGCAATACCCCGTTTTTATAAGTATGGATACGACATCGTGCATAACGTCTTGCGTGGCGAGTGCAAGGTAGATTTGATTGATATACGTCGTGCTTTGATTGAGAGCTTCATGGAGATATTCAGAGTTAGCGACACTTTTTGTGTTTCGTTGTGCTTACATAACATGGTTGCAGTCCTATTTAACTTGGCACAGTTTGGAGATAGGCACAGAACTGTAGTAGGTACTATAATTTTTCATGACTTATATACTTATGTTACATATCCAACAGAATGGGGGCGAAGCTATTGCCATAAACTGGGCACAAATCGAGACTCTGATCTGCTGTTGGGATTTTCAAGACAGAAAACCTAATAATACGACCAATAGTTATCTAATAGTAATCTAATAATCAGTAGCTCATGTTCAGCGGTTACGCTCGCAACCACTAGAACGACAAGGAAGTCTATATAATTTGTGATATTTAATATACATATTAGGTATGTCTATCGACTGGGGAGACCATTTAAAATCTGTTTAATTAAAACTTTCGACAGTTATTTATTGGAACAATATGAGGTGTTCGATCGCGAACAAGGTTAGCCATGCAGTGAGTGCAGCGACATAATACGAGAGAGTTGCACAAAGCGTTCGCGTCCAGACCGCATTGTTGCTATCAGCGCATGTTTCGAAACCCGTCGAATTCCTCGGCGGCGTGCGTTGCTCCAGCTGAACGACAAATGCTTACTTAAACATACCATTAAAATAATATTTTAAACAATTTATTTTAAAACGCCTGCCCTAAATTGTATTGTTCTCTTAGACATTTCTAAAATCGCATTCGATAAAATCATTCATATTGAAGATACCTCTTAATCGACTTACCTAACACAACTTGTAAACTTTTGAAGATCTATTAACACTATAAATATAGCACGACAAACTTCACTATTTGAAGGATAACTCGCGAACTATGAAGTGTTAACTGTATATATTTCGTGGATAATATTCACAGCCAAATAGAACAGAAAAGCGACTGACCGAAGAGAAACGTATAACGCCATTCGCACAGATCCGCTAATTGACTTATCGCGATCATGGCGTATTGACCCGACGCAACTCGTTACCGTTTACCTAATTCTTGTGGACTGTTGTATCTGAACCATTTATAACAAAACACTCTCCCAAAACAACTAGCAAGATAATATAAAAAGCCTTGTAACCCCTTCTCTGTAGAAAACTCCATGAATAATATCTTTAAACAAAGCAATTCATAAGTTTTATTACGGTCATGAACGACAACAATATTAACTAGCTTACGTGTAATTCGTGCAAAACACTAGGCCACATTTGTGGAGGCTAAAAAAGATATTCAAATAGCCACCGTATTCCCATCATTGGAAAATGTACAATGGTGTCCAATAGCGCAGCAGATTACATCTGTTCTAACAGTTTCACCCATGTTGGTACTGTTTATTAAATGTTTTATTGACATAGGTGGGTCCCTCTTGTCTTTGGTCTCCTATTTTCCTCATCCACTTTTGTTATTCCATTGGACTGTGGAAATGGTTTAATAATATTATATATTAGAGAAGAAATTAGTTGAAAGTTTAAAGCGTATTGTTGTTACTATGTATTTCACAAAACAGTCAGGAATCGCCTGCGTAAGCTGCTTGTGGGCATGGCGTTGACGCAGCTACTCGTAGTTAATTTGCTAAGTGAAAGAAACAAGTTAATGTTAATATCCAGTATTTTATTTTACGACGTCCCATATGTTTCCATAAATTTATACATGATTGATGTCTTGCTTGCTGCAGTGAATTACGTTAGTTATCCAACTTAATTAATTAATTTAATTTAAAGAATAAGCACCAAGACAAATAACAATAAGACATCTAAGAGCAGGTTGTCTATCAATTAAATAAATCCACTGTGTGCACAGTTTCGAATTTTCAATTTACCGACAGCTCAAATTCAAATTAATAAATTTTATTTTAATATACCTAAGCGTATTACAAATTAGTTATATTGTTTCCACTTTAGATGTTAAATATGTATAACGCGTAATTGGTCATTTGTAAAAAAAACGATTTCAACAAAGATTTCATTTTATCGGTAATCATGTAGGTACCTATATCGCGATTGCTATCAACTGCGGATCTGGTGGCTTTTGATCAGAAATTACTCGAGCCATAAATTATGACGACACATATTTTTTTTCTACGATTTAATATTAATCTTGATATCATACAGGAAATGTTAAATTGTCGCTGGCGATGTGTCGTCCTTTTGCTTTGCGAATTTGGCGGACATACTTGCGTCGGTCTAGACAAAGAACTAAACCAATTTTATAGTTACACCTCTGACCAGTTGTAAGCCGCTTAACCCGGCTTCGGTAATTAGGGACTTGATAGTATTCACGAAGGTTGTTATTACTAAGGAGATTATTAGTGCTATTTGTTTCTCATAAAAAAAACATCTCCCGCTGTATACACACACACGAACACAGGTACAGCTGAATAAACATCAAGACTTGCATAATGTTTTGTATCCGCTGGGAACGGAACCCGGAGTAAATAAACGGAGTGATAATATACGGATAAAACAAGGCATTATTCTGTACGTGGTTTGTTTTATCCTATTTTTGTGGCACTTCTTAACCGAGTGAAAAGAATAAATGAATGATTGTTTTAAAATGAGACATAGATGATACTAATACAAGAACAGGGAACTAAAAGAATTAAAACTCATGTTCCTAATTCGAGGGAATATTATGGACCTTTATTTGCATTATAAGGTCATTTGTGTGATACCACTAAAAAATTGGGTCGCAAAAGGGCTTGGCAAAGGGCGCACCACTCCCACTCGCCTCGGCCCATTTCGTTACCGTCGACCCCACTGCGCCACCAGCACACCGCCGCATGTATATTAATAAAGATTACTACAGTAAATAGTATTTGACTTAATAATACTGTCTTTGTTAAGCAAATAATTCAAATCAGTACGGTAGGTCTTTCTGTCAAATTACCGTATCGCAGAGAGAACGAAGGATCTCAGTATAGTCTTCTGTATTGGAGTGGTAAGGACATTTGCTTACTTGCAACCCATCATTACATATTTAATGTATTGTAATCAATGTCTTTATGTGATTTAAAGTTTGCATTTATAACGTGTGATGCGACTTGACTAATGTACGTTTGTTCGGGATGGCCCGACTTGTTTTGGACCTATACAAGGCCCTTCTCGTATAGGTCCGAAACTGGTGGCGCCATCCTGAACAAACATATGTGACTCAAGCCTCATCATACGTGACAATATTATACGTATATAAACACTTATGAAACATTTAACTGTTATTTACTATTGTTGTAACATAAAGAATATTTTTATAATGTTTCATTTCCTGACGTCATGCCGAATTTGCTAAAGGTGCTTCATTGTGTAATTAAAGGAAAATTTTATACAGAAAATGATGTAAGCTTATTATCAAATTATTTAGCAAAAAAATCGAAACTTCGTAAATTAAGGATAATGTGGTTTTTCATGCAGTCAGAACATTTTAAAGTTGTTTTTTTTTAAATTAAAACTATTTGCACAAAGTTTTATTAGAAAGTTACCAAGAACAGACTCGTTAGTATCAAAAATAAAATTGTAACTTCACGCCTGTAATCC
>DWTO01004658.1:0-11351 GCA_018244755.1 Jemadia pseudognetus
TCTTGAGACGCGGACACGATAACGATTGTGACTTTTGAGACAACATTTAGAATGACAAAACAAAGGTTCATACCAATTTGCAGCTTATTATCTTTCATTCCGAGGTGAAAGCCCTAATATGACTGGGCTATAAGTGTAAAATGCAATTCAAGTAGATTAAGTGTATAAGTGAATTTATTTTAATAAAACACTTGTTAATAACAAATTATTACCACACTAACCTAAATTTTGATCAATTGATTTTGATAATAAAATTAGTTTTATAATAGCATAGTTTAATGACTTTTTTTAAACATATGTAAAATTAACATTACTTACAATTTCAATAAGCAATACGTCTATGAAATTAAATAATAAAATAATAATAATCATAAGAATTTAGGTCAACAGGTATTCATCTAAACTCAAACTACCCCCATATTCGATTTCATCGAAACCGTCCAACGGCATTAGCATGAAAATGTAATAAACAGATAGACAGAAACTGACAGATAAACACAGTTATTTTGGTGAATGCTGATATTACTACGAATTGTAGAACTTCTGAGACACATTAACATTATTTTTTCATTTGCTTACGTCGGCAAAGTTTCGTGAAGTTGAGAAACGGCCCTGAAACCCTTCACCACCGACTGCGGTCACATACATTATTCTCGATAAAGTTCACACATAAACACTAGAGATTTATTATAATCGAAATTACTGCCCCTTATAAAACTTATAACTTCATACATCCTTCAACAGAATTATTTGTTAATGTTTATTACCCACAATCCTACATGATATAGAATGAAAATATCTCTGCAGTTTCATAAAGCACTTTTTAATTAATTATTATAATTTGCAAAACCGGTGCTAATGAATGTAGAAGCACTTCAGGTCTGTAGGGATATAAGATTTGATAGTGCTCTCTGTCTATCTTGTAAATGACCCGGCGTAATGATATAATAGACACCTATTGATACTATTTTATAATAGATTCCCTTTAAAGATATTAACACTTTCTATATCATATATGCACATATGTATGCATCCCATATACATATCATCAAATATGGCATGAGGACGGAAATATAAGAGGGTAACAACAATTAATGTCAGCTCAAAGCGCAAACAACAAAACAACATCATAACTATATAGAGAGCGACAAGATAAAAATAAAATACATCCAAGAGTTCATAGTTCAAAACATTAATTGTATTACCGCCACTAACCTGACTCACTTATCCGCGTCGCTTGCTCTGAAATAGCCAGGGTCCCCGTGAAACTCATCTCAATTATACGAATGCGATTCATGAATCATTTAATCCAATGTTAAATACTAAACGTGCTCGGTAAACGAGGACAGAATTCCTATTGCGGTATTGCATTAGATACGAATTTACCATATAAGGACGCTTAAAGCGAACCGCTAAAAATAATCATGAATATTAAAGCATTATTGTAAGCGGAGATGAATTCATTGGAAACCGCAGAATTCAGGAATGCAAAATAACAACTAACCACTCACACTTCGAGCATATTTAGTGTTTTTTCACTGTATAAGGTCCTCTAGGGTATTTGTATAATTATATTATCTCGTCAGATCCCTTACGGGGTAAGCAGAGAGCACATAATTTGCTCAGAGTATTGTGTAATCGACAAGCAGTAATTCAATTTGGATCTGAGCTAAGTTAGTTATCAAGAAGGACCACTGGTATAGTACGACTGATCACAGAGTTGCGTAATATCCATCGACTACATTCGCTATCGAGATTCAGTAAGATTGAAAAGTTTAAGTTACAATAAAAGCTTTGGCTTAAACCATTATTCTGAGAGGAGAACCGAGAACAACAGTGAAATTATATAAGAGTTTATTATAAATATATGAAGAACAAAACCACTAATCTAGATAACTATGTATTTATGTAACACAACGCCTGTAATCCCCGAAGGGGTAGGCAGAGGAGTGTAATACACTCTCACGGTTTGAACAGTTACGTTTGCGTCCCATTATGGAATAGGTGGTGAACTTATTATTGCCATGCACCGGGCACATATCCAGTCTCCGAGCCACTACTAGAAAATGTAAGTTAGAAAAATCCCATAGTGCACGACTCGGGCTTTGAACTCAGGACCTCTCGATCGGCAATCTCATTTGCAACCAACACGACCAAGGAATCCAGATACTTCAATTATTTTAACTAAAAAACAAATACTGATCAACACAGAAGTCGCCAATATCACACGTAGGTACGTCCACAAAATGAGTTTCGCAGACACCATTGACAAAATTGCGTTCGGACGTAAAAAGCGGTCGCGACCACAACAACATAACCATTCGTCAGAGAATAAACACGCAGGATGTTCTAATTAATTTGAGGCATCGAACACAGGCGCCAATGACACACGCACAAGCCACAATGTCATATTCGAAATACTAAAAACTTCGATCGTGGCGCCTGTGAGTCATTTTAATTATAACTTCATCATTTGTCGGTTCTACGTAATATGTACACATCGTCATTATCCGTTCCCATAACAATACGCATACACATATACATGTGTATACGCAATATATTTGCACACGCAAATATGGTCACTATTCACATAGATTTTAGGGTGAAAATATTACGAATACACTTTAAGTAAAATCATTTTTGGGAACACTGTTGTATAAAAGATGCCACATATGGCGAGCACAACATACATACAAGAGTTTTTTTTAAGAAAGGGTCTACAAAAACAACGCCATGATAATTTCTATAATATATTGCGTATTTGTATTCAATTTCCATAAAAATTAAGAACTAAGAGAAGACCAATTGCATTATTTTAATTTACGTATATACAGCCATTACTATTAAAATTAGCAACTTAAGGAAAAGAACTCATGGATTTCTCTTTGATTTAACACACGACGTGAATAATTTCAAAACCAAAGGACTCGAAAAATGAAAGCATGTTTATTATCAAAGGGATTCGATGATACACTAACGATTGAGCCGCTATTTGCCACGATTGGGGGGATTATCGTCTTTTATCTAAAACGTCAAACTGCATCACGCGCCGACGACGTCCGTGAGTCAAACCGTAAAATTCTTACGAAGATTATCTACGCGTCTAGAAACTTCCACTAAACTTCGAACGCCGGCTGGGGAATAATAATTAGTTATACTGGAACAAGATCATGCTCTAATCAAATTATGTACTTGAACTCGCTTTATTTCATAACACGAATTTAATTAAGTTCCAGCGCAAAGTGGTTTCGTAAGCGGTATCGGCCGCGGCTCTCACTACGCGGTTTTTACTCGCTTTGATAATGGAAAAGCGTGTTCACAAATTTTGAAAAAATATTTCTTATAAATATTTGTAACGTCATTAAATCAATATTAGTATACTCTTAAATTGTCATGTCATAGAAAATCAGTTTAATAAAAATTCAATTTGTTACAAATGGATTTAATCCCATTATATGATTATGCTTATGATATAGCTATTATATATTTTATATATTTCCCTTATATACATACAAATGTATCAGGACTGATAACAAGAAATCATGCAATAGGTACTTATGCAAAGTAGATGTATTTAGTTTTCATCAAGTGCTGGAGTCAGAAAAAACAACCCGTGTGTTCAATCGCTCCAATACATGCAAGTAAAAGTATGTACAATGCAAGAGCGACTGGAGGCATGATAATACCTATTTGTCCAATGTCTCAATTACTGTGGCCTGTGTGGTCCACGATGATTACACACCGCGCATAATAGTAGGAAACTGTAACACAGTCGATATTATATCGGTTATTAGTCCGAATGAAACGCCATAACAACTTGTAATGGGCACGTTACAAGTAATATTATCGTCGACGCTACAGCCAGCCGACAGTTTGTTACTCCAATAGTTCTGCTCTCAATATTAACATTAGCAACTATTTTAATTCATACTCAATTGTTATTGTATAATGTTTCGATAGTTTAACTATTATACAATTAGGAATGAACTTCAAAAAGTATATTATATATTAAAGTTTATAAATTTTATTTCATTCTTCTATGCTTTTAAATGCCTACCGCAAATCCTTCGCTTCACTGAAAGTTGTTTGGTAGAATATGAGAATAAATATCGTGTCAAAGAATGAAAAGTAAACAAGTTAATATAATTTTCCTTCAAAACATAGTTTAACAAATTATACGATTGCAATTAAATGATCACTAGAGATAGTGAGAGACGAGACTCCCGTATCATTTTAACTGGTTTCTGCAGGAAGATAAACAAGACTTCATTTTTCACACATATTGGCACGCTATAATATCAGTTTACACTCACTACTCCTAGAGAGTAATTCTCTAGCACTAAAAAACATTATCTGTGCAAAAAATAGTGCGGATACCGTGATTGTGGCATGTTCATAGACCTTAAATACTCATAAGCGGCAATAACAGAAACAGGACTCGTTATTTTAAAGGGTTACGCCGATTCCGAGCAATTTAAAATAAGTATCCTTCGAAGAATGTTACGGCGAACATAAAATTTAACAACATAATTACGCGGAATGAGGCGTTCAGCGATCGCTGGAATCTCTACGTAGAGTACAAAGTTGAAACGGTCTTATGACACCAGCGAAACTGTCAACTGACCAACATTACGGGCGACGCGATCTAAACTTTCCACATTACGACACCCCCGCGACACTTACAAAAATAACTAACGGAACAGTTTAGCGACAGTAAATTCAGACAATGGCACGCCGTCCCCGTATTTATGTGTTTGTTATCATAGGAAGTGGACTCTCTTACGTCCATGCGAACGGTCCACTCTTTGTTACACCCAACAATGTCCAATTCCCGATACCTCCCAGCCATAAACGTAGCGACAAATCAAACTACAAATAACGTCAAAAGCATAACTCTTCAACAGTTGGTGGTAGCAAACATTATTTTCAAATGGACGCAATAAAAGTACCTAACGATACTATTTATACTTACGAACATAATCAAGACATATTTCTTTTTTTTTCTAAAATTCTCTATGCCGGTTATGAGTTAATCGTGGATCGTTAAATTAACGAGATGTTTGACGTCTTTGCAAGTTTTTCGTACCAATTAGGGCGTCTTGTTGTTCATGTAAATGACGGAGCAACTTTTTTTTTTCGGATTTCCCGCTCCAGACACTTAATGTACCTAAAAATACTAAATGACTTAATAGTTGTATCGAAGTGTGCCGCGACAACTCTCAAATGGTCGCTAATAGAATCACAAACAAAAAAATGTTAATGAAAAAGCACAAATGCGGATTTGGCATGAGCGCATGATACGGAATCCGGTGTGCTAATATTGAACCGATGGATCGAACTAATCGATACTTTTGATCATGATTTCAAATGTGTCGATGACTCGGCCCAAAGTCCGGCATCACGCGCCTACGTCAGACCGAATCGCACACTTGTATTGTTGGCAAAACACGAATAAATTGCCAACGAAAAAGACGAAAAACAAGCACCTTTAGTGTACGGACTGTAAAAGTATACTAATGGACGTGAGCGCCTCCAACGGTGGTCGCAATTTATAGGCGGACAGATCTGTAGGTACACGGGCGGGTTTGTAATGACGACATGATTGTGGACAGTCGACACGGGAAATAAGTAAAAATATCGCCGTGATAAATGAACAAGCGGCGGAGGCACGCGAGCATCGTTACGGGCGTGCGGCTGATGATCTTCGTCTCGTTCGGTGGAAAGGTCAGGCCGAAGGTCTGCCCGCGATACCTTTATCCGAGCGCACGCACAACGACATTTCGTACAACAATTGCCCGTTGCATTTTTTCATCCGTTCGTAAATAACGGGATGATAATTTGCGGATTACTGATAAATTATAATTTGTTGAAGCGAACGATCACAGATGTTTATTGTATACGGTTACGAATAAATTTATGTCGGCAATATGAAAAGAAAAATACAAATAATTCCAAGTTGTTTTTCAACGTACACCCGTCTACAGTTGCTCCGTAATGTTTTCGAGATCGTCGATCGGATGTGATCTATACGGGTGGCACATTTGTCCATCCTTAACTGACAAACAGATGAGCGCCGGCGCGATAACAGGGACGGAGTATCCGAGTAATGCCGATGGTTATTTATGGCGAAGTCGGCAAACGACGTCTCACAGCCTCTAACAAAAGCCTTAACAAATGAACCAGATAACACCGTAGTACAAACTACGATATGGAGATAAATAGAATCACACGTTTTTTCAATTACCTATGCTATAACAAAATGTTAGTTCATTGTGAATAAAAAGACCCTAATATTTCAGAATCATAATCTCGTATCCAACGTTCATACTAATAGTTATAAGTTATAGATCAGTATAGTAATGACGATATAAGCGCGCGTGAGTGAACAAAGTCAAAGTTCACGAGTTAATAAAATGTTTTGTCTCCTCGGGAACATCTGGTACACGTGAGGCGACACGCTACGGGGCAGCGACAAATGCCTTTTAAATTCCAAAAGCAATCGGTCGGCGCGTGGGCGGGGACGCCGCGCCGCTATGAACACCAGCACCAGACGGGACCGGCTTCAATTGAATCCGAACAGAACCACTACACTCGATACTCGAGGCACGGAGCCAGCGGGCCTCGGGCGCGCCGCAGCCGCCCACGCGGACGCCGAGATTTATAACATTACCCATATTCGGCCTACGGATGGCGCTTATTCGACGCCTCAAATTAAAATCCTCGGAGAGTGCAAAAAGGCAACGCACGCGCTCGTTGCTTTGATCGATAGCAGCACCGTTTCTGATTTACGCTGCACTATAGCCGAGGACGCGTCTCTCTCGAGGCACTTGTCTTCAAAACCTACATCGGCATCAATCAACCCAGTTAAAGTGCACTAAAATTGTATTCACCTTTTAAGAGCCGGCGCAATTATTCTTAAAATATGACTTAAGAAATCCATATATGCCGTTCGTGTTTATATACCCTACATACATAAATTAAAAAATCGTCTGTTTGTTCTATGCGTATATATACTATAAGACACCCTTGCTAAGCCGTTCGTGGAGGCGATTCTGGCTGGATGCGCTAATGAAGTTCTGTCTCGAGAAACATTCGCTCGAGATAGCGGGTAATCGCGTGTGAACTTCGGTAACGTGGACTTACTTTTTCACGGCACTCTCGGGTGGAATCACGCGACCCTCCATTAAAATTTTCGTATGCTTTACACCGGCGTCTTCAAGTTCCTATAACAAATTTAACGGATATCAAGGAATTTACTACATGACATACATAAATAGAAATACATATTTTAATTTAGAGTTATACAGTAATCTTAAAAAGTATATACATATAATAAAGCAAAAAAATATATTAACAATTCTGCTCGGCGCGGAAGTGTCGACAGTTTCAAAGGTTCAACTTTCATCTTGTAGTGAAGAAATTCCCTAATTAAATGTACAAGTATTTCTAATAGAAAAACAATCAGTGTAACGCGACTTGACAGCCACGCTCCGTGCTGACAAGCCGGAGGGCATTGTTGAAGTGTGGCGACAGGCGACACGCGCCCAGGCGACACGCGCCCAGGCGCCGGCCGCTTTCGAGCCAATCAACGAGCCTTCGTAGGAAGTGCGTGAATGATTCCAATGTTAATCATTAAATTCTGTTGTACGTGTTGAGATCAGTACTAACATAGATATGTCACTATATGGTAGATACCGTGTTAAGCGTTATTTAGTATTTAAAAAGTCATAAAACAATATGCTTAGACCAAATTGATGGGAAAAGGTGAAATTAATATTTAAGATATACATATGTCTGCCATCTTTTTTTTACATTGCGTTGATGGTCAGTGTAAAAAGTTTCTAACGTAGATCGTATATCTACAATTAAACTGCCTAGTTGCTCGTGTTGGTTGTAAGAGCGACTGCCAATCGGGAGGTCCTGGAGTCAAGTCCGGATCAGCCCCTATAAGATTTTTCTAATTTAAATTTTCTAGTAATGTCTCGGAGACTGGATGTGTGCCCAGTGCGTGGCAATAGGCTCACCACCTGTTCCATATTGGGACTTAAGCGTAACTGGTGAAATGTAACAGTGTTCTATACTCCTCTGCCTACCTCTTCGGGGATAACGGGAGTGATGTTACGTATATCTACGATTGTTCAATACATTGGCACAAACTGAATTACATGGTGACAGGTCTAACCTAATTGATTTTCAATATTCAGGCTCAATAAGATGTAGAAAGAAATACTAAAAATATTTAACTAAAAGGCTAAAAGTTGAGTCTAAATCGACAACTTAAACTTTGCGTGGTCTAAACAACAAGCTAAGGGCGTGAAATACTATACAAAATACTTATACAATGGGCAAAGTCATAGACATTTTATGAACCAACAATTGAATTTTCGAGGTTCGAAACGCGTATAGATTTGACTAATGACCTCGAGCTAAGCGGAAAAGCATGAAAAGCGCGAGAAAGGTCCCATATTCGATACTGAATTGCACCAACCTATTAAGCAGACTCGGCTGCCCCATGAAAACGTGGTTTTACGATCGGATTATGCTAGAAGATGAATGCAAGGCAATCAGACGTAAGTACGAACAAAGCATCGTCGTGGAAAATGTGACTTTCAATCGTAAAAGTGAACATAATTTTATTGCTTCCCGGTATTCTAACAGATACTGTGCAAAGCGGAGCCCTGTACGCGCGCAGACGCTATCTCCAAAGCTGTGAGTCGTAATTTTGCGCGCGGCGTGATGCGACCGGTGCGCGAATATTGTTTGTCGTTGTCTTTCATTATTAGTAACAAGCTCTTTGGAATGTATATTGAACACAATCTGTTTTTGAGTGCGCCCGACTGACTGCGCGTCGACGCGAAACAAAGGAGATTTCTAAGTAAATTTACTTTGTCTTGTCATATCAAACTGGCTGTTAACATATCAATAAACGCATTAACAGATAAAGAAAAGACAGTTTACGCTGAGACCAATAAACATAAAATATTTTATTAAACACCACGAATTATCACACCTAAGATTCCTAGTAGTAATACGCCAAGAACAATACACGAACATGTATTATTCCGCATAAACATGCGCCGTGGCATTGTTTGCAATGTGATGACAATTTTAACGGAACATAATAACTGATATATACATACTCGCGGGTCATAGTAACGGCTTGTGTTGGTCAAGTCTATTACGGCTGCTAAGTTGGGAACCTCTTTTAAAAGTGTTTCAACGGTCCATCTGAAAATAATACAAATTAACAAGTATTAAAAACAACTAAATTAAAAATTGACTTCCTCGTGTGTCCACATCGAGTGATCGCAAATGCGACAGATTACCGAAATATCCTGGGTTCGATCTCCGGGTTGGTACTATCGGATTTTTCTAACTGGAATTTTCTGGTAGGAGCTCGGCGTCTAAATTTTGTGCCTGGTACATGACAATAGTTTCAATCCCTATTCCATGAGGAAACGTGAAATGATGTATAACTAAAATTCTTTTTGAGGTGATACAGGTATGATGTTGCATTGAAATAAAGAAATATTTAAGAATACTTAGACAAAAAAACTATAGATAGATAATTTTCTTCATACGAAAATATAAAGGTATTTTTAACTTAAGAAATCTTTAATACCTTAATAACCAAAAACAGCAAAAAAGCATAATTAAATGTTAACACTATGTATACAGTATAAAGAAAAAACATAATATACTTACTTTAAGGTAGAATTTGTCATAGTTTCCTAAAACAAAATTTTATAGGTTACATTCGATTAACAGATAAAAATTAAAATAACTTACTAACGAAATTCAAAAATCCTAAGAATAAACCCAGTAAACTTTAGAGGATTTATTGTAATTAGGTACATGCATAAATGTAAAACTGACCATAGTTAATAATAGTTATACAACAGCTTGAAGTTACATTGCTCAAAAACAAAAATGTACTCGTCTCAGAAGATATTTAAAAAAATTCGTTTAATAAATGAAAATTTATCAAATAAGGAAGTGGAATAAAATATATTATTTTGACATTAGAAATTTAGGCATAGGTACTGAAAGTTGTGTCATTAATGCCTGCCTCCGTGGCCTCGGACAATGCGCCTTTGACAACGCCGCCCGTAGGCGACAGTGCTCTGATAAGGGAGCTGATCAATCATCCACTAGCCCTACCTCACGGGGGCCGACGACCTTTGCTCGATCGTCCAGCCACCTGACCGAATCAAGTTTTGGAAGAGACATCCAAAATACTTGTTTATAATATTAGTGGCTTGATAACACAACAATTTGAAGCAAATTACGATCCGGCCGAATAACGTGCTCCTCATAAATCGCTTTAGTTAGTTAAAGCGCATTAGAATTTAAAATCACTACAACTCCCCAAAAAGGGTACACATAAATCTTTAAAAAAACCATTGCATCCCGCACCGCAGGCGAAATATCCTTGTTGAAATTTTTCAATTTCGCCCAAAATCGCCTCAAATAAAATGTCCAAAGTCCTAATAATAGGTTGCTACGATCAACGGTCATAACTTACGGACGGTGTTGACAAGATGGGGAAAGATTATATGAAAAAATTATAAAGTATCAGGAGGAGTGTCTCAAAAGGGGTTAATTTTCAATTTTGTTACGCGGGTGGCCGTTATAAATTAAAACGAATCAAGTTTAAATAAATCCACACGCATTATACGGAGAAACGAATATAAATTTTCAACATTGCAATGTAACCGCTTAATATTGAGACTCGATTATAAATTTCGTGTTATCGAATAAAGTGCAGTGTTGACATGTGAAAGTTTAAATATTCGTAGCGAATGTCATATTTTAGGTCGTAGTCAGAAGCAATGTCGATGTAGTTAATTACAACGGCAAGCACATGAAGATAAAGACATCATAACTGTATATACGTATTTCAATTTATCAACGATTGCACTTTCGAATAAGTAACAGTATTTGCAACTAAAAATTACAACTTATTGATTATGTACGTATATATGCAGGATAAAGTTCAAGTACTGTTTGAGTAGTATTTAGTAAGTTAAGTATTGTACAAACTGACATCTACATAAAAATGTCAAATTAACGATATTGAAGTGAAATTTGTGTTAGATTCACTTGAACTCTTAAATTATCCCATAAACCGAAGCACAAGCGTTACGTATCGTAATGAACGTACCAATTTTTATTAACTCTTAGTAATTTGTAAAACAGAAAGAAAAACTAAACGAAAGAAACAAACCGACGAGAAAATCAATTCACTTAAACAAATTGCATAATTAATTACGCAGCCGAATATAAATGAAGTTCCAGACAGGAGAGCTTGTGCTTTAGTAGCCAAACATTGTCAAATAACAGTTCGAGCC
>DWTO01004659.1:0-11350 GCA_018244755.1 Jemadia pseudognetus
TATTCGGTTTTTATGTATACATGTACATAATATAATAAAATTATATTTTTAATATGCACAATACAGTTAAAACGTAACACCAACCATAACATTGTTACACGTGGAGTATGTCTACATATTATTGTCATAAGAATCGAACCATAATTACCCTAATTGACGATCTTTCGAGACGGCGCGACATTTGCAGTAATATGCTCTGTTACTCGTATAACACGCATCACTAGTTTTCTACGGTGACACCACTAGCTAGCGTCGAGTGGTGTACAGATTGTTGTATCGAGTGTTGTAATTTATATTGTAACTCCCACACACGATTTTAGTTAAAGTATAATTTTACCTCTACAAAAATTGATTTAATGCACTTTAATATTGTAATTTATTTACTCAGTATTAACTTATATGTTGAACTGCGTATAAAATTACATTAATGCACATAGTAAAAGTAATTTAATGTAGATAAAATAAGATAACGAGAGGAAAATTTTGACTAGAGACAGGCCCATTGATTTAATTTTATAATATTGTAATGAAGTACACGTAGATTGAATAATTGCGCAGTAAACTTAGTTTAGATAATAATAGTCTGAAATCCAGTGGCATTGTGAAACATAGCCACATCAAAATCTAAACGGACAATTGTTCACCTCTAATTGAACTCTTGAACAATTAACTGTACGCAGTGTTTATTGGACACTTAGCGACAAAACTCATTAATTTACTGTGGTAATCATTTATACTTGCCGTGTTCATTGTACTGCTTGTTTATTACATTATACTTTTTTTCTTTACAACTGCATCATTCTAATAAATAATCTATTTTATACTTATTATATTAGTAAATGATCGTCATTCTACATTATAGATAAATTATGGCTTAGTCTGTTTAGGTTTAAGCTGTTCTCATTGGTACCGCACTGTTTTGTCAATGTCTTCTTGAATGTTATCTTACGCATCCTTGATACTTGTATGCCATTTTTACTATTAATTTAAATACTATCCATGAGATTCTTGTCTCTTTTTAATATATCTCGAGTATTTATAGGATGCCTTACATTTTATATGTTTATATGGTGCCAAGGAAGCGATATCAGTGCATCTGATAGCAAGTGACCACCGAAGTCTGTCTCTCGTGTGGCTTGTGACCGCACGTCTCAAATGCGGTTGCAGCGAATGGTCTGAATACTTCGCGATACATTGCTAGCGCTATGTAATTTACTGCCTTACGGTAACAGGGGTATCTGTTATTATAGTACAGTCACAACATCGTTGTTCTGATAAATAAAGCTGTTTGTGATATTATTTATTCAATTTATATTGACTTCAAAATGATAATGGAAGTGTAATTTTTCAATGTTATTTTTTATATTTTGACATAAGTCACACAGCGAATTCCAGATCAAACAGAACCTGTTCTGTGTTAAAATGATATACTTACAAAAATAACTTTACATCCAGACACAAAAATAATATTGTCAAATAGTCGTTCATGTCTGTCGCCACGCAAAGCGAATGTCAAGTGAATAACGAGTGAGCACAATTGAGACAACAGCACGCTAATTGCGCTCGAAGGGCTCCGGATTAGACTAGTGCACTGGTGTACACCGGTTTGCATTCGTGTACGCGTAATACGCATCTTGTGCATTCTAATATGAAACTGCCACTACACCGCATAGACCTACTGGAGTCGGTCGTAAAAAGTTACATGAAATACTTCCTTTAGAATACTATCCCAAGACATCGATACGATTTACAGTCATCGATAAAAATATATAACTACACTAAAATAGTTCGTCTTTTAATACAATGCGTCAGAGATGATGTTAATAATAAATTAACAATTCTTTTTATGAAAAATTGTGCACCGTTTTTACATTTTTTTACAAATATACGAATATTTTTTATAATAACTACAATATTAATTATATTGTACTTTGGCTTTTTGACTATTCATTAATTTTATATTACATTATAATTATTATGATACGTCTTTAATTTCAATCATTTCATTTGTTATATCGTTTTATTAAGTGAGCAAATAAAATGCTAATTTGAGGAGCTGTATTTGAATAATGAGAAAATAAAATGCTAATTTGAGGAGCTAATTTGAGGAGCTGTATTGTAATTGCATGGCGATAGGCTCACCACCTACTCCTTAATGGGACGTAAACGTAACCGATGACACGGGAGTGTTCTGCATTCCTCTGCCTACCTCTTCGGGGATAACAGGCGTGATGTTACTTTTTTTAATTCAATTTAAATCGATTAGTATTGATTTGATAGTTTTACCAGTTCACATTACGTCGTGAACGTCCATCCATCACTACTACTAGTTTAAATTTAGAACGTTGTGATGGACGTCCGGTGCGTCCGTCTGACGATCTAATTCGGAGCCGTGCGAGTCTGTGAGCATTGTGTCTTGCTGTCTTGTTGTCCACTTGGTGTTCGTTTTAGACGACATTGATCTTTACAATACGTTGTCTACGTTTTATTATATGTAGTCATATTTTCCTCTCTCCCTTTAGTACAAAATTTTTATTTTAAAATCAGAAAACTAAACATGCTTTTCATTAGTGTCGTTCGCTTATAGAATTGTGAATAAAATGGTAAATGGGAGTTTATTATGGAAATGTACCGTGCAATCCGCTAATACTCGCTACACTCCTGAATGAGATTATTGGTTATTCAAATAATGTGGAATTTAAGATACCTAGAAGTGTTCAAATAATTGTGTTTGCTTTTTTATATTAGGTATATAATATGTATAGTAGATCTCTCTGGTAAAAGCTGCTTTGTAATTTCATTTCTTAAATTGTTTCTTTTGACAAACGGCTTCATTGCGTCTTTATCGTTCGGCAGTATTTTTGTTATAAATATTATCAGTGAAAATTTTCTATTTATTAACGATTAATTAATTTTCGTATTAATATAAATGAATTTGTACTTTATGTAACAAATGACGAGTAACGTTATAATTAGTCAGTTAATGTTTAGTTGAACTATAATATATCTTGATTAATCTTCAATACAATATTCTTTTGCAATATCTAATTTTGATCTTTTGTCAATGGATAAGTGTAGCCGTAGTCACTGGCCGAAAATGTTAAAGCGAACGAAAAAAGCATACAAAAACTAAAAGTTTCAGAATTTACAGAGATCCAGCTGCTGTACAGACTTCTCACAGTATTTTTCGTTCGATTGAAATATGTCTCGCGGCGAGGTCGAGACATTGTGTTGTTGAGTGTAGCGGTTCGATATCGATGCTAATCACGTATTATATTAAAGTGTACTCGTATTATACTCGTATGTATATTTTGTCAACTCGGCCGCCTCGTTGCTTGAGTGGTTGCAAGCGAGAGAGCTGGTTCAGAGGTCCTGGGTTCAACCGGGTCCGGTGCTATTGGGTTTTTCTTACTTGAAATTTCTAGTAGTGTTTCGGAGTCTGGATTTTAGTCGTTAAATGGCAATAATCTCCTACTCCATAGTGGACGTCAAATGCAACTGGTGAAACGTGGGAGTGTATTTCTCTCCTTTGCCTACCCTTTCGTGGATTACAAGCGTAGTGTTACGTTTATATTGAGTGTAAACTGCTTTAAAACTATCGTAAGCAGGCAGTTTTTTAAACGCTTAATTTTATTAAAAAATCGATTTAGTTTTGGTCTCTGTCTTCAGCATATGAAAATACCGCGTGCAATAAAAGTGCAAACCGGTACTAACCAGCCATTACACCTAGACCGCCACCGGTGAAAACCAATCGAGGTGTGTAAATCGAATGATACTCATCGGCCGACGCCGGTAAGAACCAACGGAGGAACGCGCATAAATCAAATCGAAACTTACGCCAGCAACGTTATACGATCCGGCAACACAAACGGACGCACGGAGTGACATGAAAACCGATTCAAACGAGTTATCCTTCGGTGACCGCGCGCGAATTCGGCCGAGCTATTTATAGCATGTACGATATATACATCTCTCTCGCTTGCCTTACGAAAATGGCGGCGTACTGACACATCCCATTTTGTGTCCTAATAATAATACAGCAGTGGACGGAAATAGGCTAATTGTGATGATGATATGATGATTGTTGGCGAACAAATTATGTAAATGTTCAATATTATTATTATTGCCTTGCGTAATAAAGCTCTGTTGTTGATATTTTGGTAAAATACATAGATCATAAATATTTTTTTATATGTATACACAAAATACACCTCTCATCAGACGAATATTTGTTTTACTTGGGAATCAAAACTACAATCTAACTATTCTAACTTTACTTTGGATTAGGATATTTTGGACTTATTATTATTGTTATGTAGGTAATCACGCCAGTTCCTTTATGGGGTTGACAGAGGACACCGAGAGCCAAGTAGGTTACTATCTCTATCATTACCGACCCGACGAGCTTTTCCCACATTCAACAATCTCCACATAACCATGCTGGTTTCGGAGAATTTGATCTTTCCGTCATCATGTTAAAGACTTGTACACGTAGTAAACTTTAGTTTTTTTAATAACTTGTGCAACGACGCGAATGGCCGTATTCCTGTAGTGAATGCTTCTGAGTTCCGCTCGGACTGTTGTCCGCTTGTCTGATTCTCTTCACTAAATGAACAACATAATCGTTCTATGTTCCTGCGTATCTCTAGGCAAACCCACTACCTGTATATCGTAGTATTTGAAGTGCCACTTGTCCCATACTCCAGCTGGTTCGCAGTCAACGACCTGTGTAATCTGGATACGCTATTATTTCGCGGTATTTAGTCAATAAGAAATAGTGACAAGCTGAAAGTGGAGCCTGATTAAATTTCTCGAACATTTCAATGTTTACTCCATTAATTTTATATTAGTCGATTAATTATGTGAAACTTTATTGAACTTTGTCAATTTTGAATAAAACAAGTTGCTATTTCATATATAAGGGATTGCAACCCAATTGATTTCCATTCATTTCTCAGTACGTCCGTGATGCACAAATGTTGTTTTCACAAATATCAACAAAAAAAAATCACGAACACTAGCGCGCCAAATTCTCGTCTAACCTTAATACAACTTGCTCGTAGCATAATATCAATTATTGTCGGACTCGTATTAACGCAAACTGTACAATTTCGCTAATATCTGCCGAAAGTGGCGCGAACCGGCTCGAACAGGTGACGGGTGCACCCCTCGCTGCCAGCACTTGGCACTCTCGATTTTCTTCGTTGTCATGTCATTGTCATGTACAATGTACATAGTGTTACTAATACCGACAGTGCGACCTTGCAATCAAATGATTTCATAAGTGCGTTGAGCTCAACTGTGTTGTTTGGTACTTTTAGTATTACGTTGTCGTCGATACTAGGTATCGAAACCAAGAACGTATCCTTTTCCTTTTCTTACTATATGTATATTTTTAATAACCAAATTTTGGTCGTTTCTGTCAATATAATAAAAAAAAAATTAATTTATTCTTTTTTGGGTACTGATACTACAAATTGCCTGTATACATAATGTGTATATGTGATTGAATGAAGATTGTTTATGTCTGAAAGTTTATATGATAATAAATAGGTACATAATTAATCGGGTTGCAAATGTAGGTGACTAGTAAAGGTCATAAATTGACCTTCTCATGACCTAGTCAATGTTTATTTTTGACAAGGTTTATGGATACATGGAAGGAAAGTAAATTTTGTTTGTCAATCCACACTCGTCCAGCGTGGTGAACCGTGGCCTTATACCATTCATTTTGAGAGTAGGTCCAAGTTCCAACAGTGGTATGATAAAATAGTCGAAAATATAATAATAATTTTAAAAAATAGGATGTGGGTATGTGTATGTAGAAATGTACGTATTGATATAATTTAATGGAATCGAATCCATATTATGATCCATTTTAAATGAATCTATTTTGTACATAATCTTAACGAATCCTAAATATGTATGCTCGTGTATATTCAAACCATACTGAATGTTATAGCGATACCAACAAGTACAGACAGATAACCGAATTAGCGAACCAGAATACAGCAGCGGTTATCACCTAGACTTTTAGCAAAAACGTATTAAACTGCGAGATAATGAGGACACAGTATTTTTAAACAGTGCAATACAGTCGCAGGTGTGCATTGCGTAGTTGATTCAAAAATGTGCGAGGGCCATGTTGAAATTGTCAATGATAAGAATTTTATTGTTTACACAATAACATATGCGTGATTACGTGGAGAAATCCCTCGCACTATATTATTGTCTAAGGTCGCGCCCATTGCTAACGCCCCGACTCTATTAAAGTGCTGTATAGTGATGTGCGCAACGATCGACAACGATGAAACTAATATCATGGTTAAAACTGGTCCGCGTTTCGTATTAATAATAAATTAAAACTAATACTTATCGGTCAAAAGCGCATATAGTGATCATTGTATCCGGTTGCATGCCAATATATTTAGCGTCTGTACTAGAGATACTGAGTGCCATCGTCTAAAAATACCTCTGTAACTTAAGATTATTACTTTATTACGTGGTCGAGTTCTGTATAAATGTCGTTGTCAAGCGTAATAGGCGTATTTACTTTTCCGTATCGCCGGTGAATATCGATAAAAACATTAACGAACTGGCCCTTCACTATGCAGTGACGTAGCGCGATGCACCACCGCGAGCCGGCCGCGGCTCCCGCAAACCGATTCCAACCGGTTTCGATCCGATCGAGGAGAGCGCTTCACTCGCAACCAATCAGACGCTATTCCGGCCAGTCGTTTTTGTTCTGCCGTTTGTTGCGATTGTCGTCCGTGTGTTATCAATTGTTTTCGGTTCGGTCGATCTTAATTTGTGCTGACAAATCGAGATATTCGCGTCCAAACCGGTGTTATCCCGCTATTATAACCTGCAATTTGTTACTCGGTTTATTGCTATCCACAAATTGGTGCGTGGCTCACTTGAATGATGTTGGATAAGTGAATGCGTATACTGTTGCAGTCTTCAATTCGTTATTGTGTTAGTGCGTTTGCCTGCAGACCAATGGTTGTAGTGGTTGTTCGAGGCTCAGCTATGGTGGTTGGGAGTGCACTGGCGTATCGCGTGCTTTCCGGGGCGTTTCTCTTCTTCAATTTGGAAAGACAAGACTACAGCTGACTACGATTATGCTCGTTCTCGAGCAGAGATTGAGCGGGCGGCACTTGGGACGAGGGATTGTACTCAAGGCACGTCTGGTGCACGGTGTCGAAGCTAACGGCTGGCGGATGAAGTTCTCGCTTCTGAAGGCCGAGGTGGAAGTGCAAGCCGACCCAGAGACGTACATGGTGATCGCGAGGCGACTGCGGGCAGCGAACGTTCACGTCAAGCCCTATCGTTCCCGTTCGACGTAATTATATCTACTTCTTTTTTTACGAAAATTTCCGTCCTATTTTACATTGGAGGTTCAAATTTTTTGATGAATTGTGACCAATCATAACATTGAATTCTAATATTTTGTGTGATAGTGAAGCGTCAAAGGCTATCATTTGTTTATAACATAATCGCGGTGATTATGATTCTGACTTCTATTATTCTCATTTTATAACATATCACTAGGATTTCTTCATATATAATAATAATATCTGGTTATATCACACACATCAATCTGATTCCAAATTAAGCTTGTGTTATTCATAACCAACTGGACATACAACAAATACCTGCTTAGCCCACAAATATATATTCTGGGTGGATATCACAGCTATAACCCTTCAAGTCGGGTTTTTAACCACTGGACAAATGGGTCTGTCAAATTCAGCCTTCCCTATTGATTGCCATAGACATGTTTACTACATAACTAGACAAATATGGATACAATATTGAAGAAAATTTGGGTGGATTAACATAATTTCGCTATCTATTTTGTTAAATAGATAGCGAAATTATGTTTGGTAAACTATTTAACAAGGTGTTCCAACAGAGAACCAAGGTTATCGACATAGCCCATCGGATCAGCAAGCAGTGATAAAATATACAAAGTAGCTGGCAGTGGTTGGATGTGAAGAGCTGAAGATCGAGCTCAGTGCCCTGCTATTGGAGAGGCCTATGTCCAGCAGTGGAAGAAAATAGACTGATGATGATGATGATATTAAATAGTCACTTTAAAAGTTCCTAACATTTTCTAAAATCTATTGAGTTAGTTTAGAATGAAAACGAAAATCTACCAATATACCCTCTAACACATTTATAGGCATATAAAAACTACAATATATGTACATATATAATATTGATGTTCTGATGTTCACCCATGAAATAATTGTACAATACTACAATAAAGTGAATCACCACAGTATTAATAACACCTGATAATTGTGTGTTGTTTCTATTGTTTACGATACTACAACTCTGTGACCCACTTACATACAATGTAGTCTAGGAGAGGCTTCGATGAGACACTTAGCAGTCTATGGTGTTTGATTAGATAAGCTGATAGATTAACTTGAAGGGGTTTTAATGGCATTAGTCAAGACATGGAAATCAATGCATGCAACCTTTTACCGTCGTTTGAATGATTTTATGACTTCAATTATATTACAGACCAAGTTCAAGGTATTCAGTAGTGTATGTATGTGTTGTTGGTAACTGAACATTTGATTTCTAGAGGTTGTATCAATAGATGGATTTTACCATATGTCTTATTTGTGAAGAAAAATATACGACAGGAGTGTTTTTTCTTCATTTTTGTTATGATTCAGTTTTAGACAAATTATTCTCATATGAAAATTCCATTGATTAATCGATGTCCAAAGGTATTGTAATTGACAATATTTTTCAAAAAGAGTTCTGGACCTATGGTGTATTTATTTTAATTTATATAAACTTATCAGTGATCATTTGGATATAGTTAAACAATGTCCTCCTTGTTCTATCAACAACATTGAATTAGCTGTTTTGTTCTGAAGTGTAAAAGACAGATATACCTTCGAAATATTATTTTAATATATTAGCAACAGTTGATATTTATATTGTTCACGTTTTCTATCATACCTTGAACTTTCTTCCTTTCTTTTGTTACAGTTTGGCGCCAAAGATTATTACAAGTCCAATATTGGTCAACAAGCCAGTTTTGTCCCAGCCTGGTGAGTGTAGTGTGTTCTTTATTTTTATATTAGGTAATTGGGTTCAGACTTCTCATTAGAATTTGACTTATAAAATTTGGTGATCAACTTACACGGTGTCGTTACATATTGGAACATTACCCAAACCATATTTACATACATAATATTGTACTGAAAATATGTAAATATGTAACTGTAAATTACAATGGTTGTAATTAAGAAACTAAATTAGCTCATCAAAACCTCTAAAATTAAGAGTAATTTTAGTGTACTCCATGCTTCATAATAATACTTTACTAGCACATGAAATATTTTTCTGCCATTGTTTTTAATATTTAATTACTGAATAATCGTATATATTTTTTATCTATTAATGAAGCCCATTGTGTGTTGATTGTTACATTGTACATTAATTACTTTTACATAGATTAGTGTTACAGTGTAACATAGATTAATGTTACATTGTAACAATGTCTCATGTCCTATTCGAAGTACCACTTTAACTGATGTATGACTGACCATTGTCGAAGTTGGATCATGTTAGCACTGTATAACCATTTATTGCTATGGAAATATGAGTATTTCCTGGGTGTCGTATGTTAGCACAATTTCATGATAAATTTACAGTGTTGCCAGTTACAAATTCTAATTCTCTGTTAATGTAATGTTTGATTAGTTAGTTTGTGTATACATAAGTGTTTACAAGTTGTTTTTTTTTCAGCCATACTTTCTTCGGCCAACCAGATGAAGCCACTCTACTGTGAAGAGTAAGTGTTGCATATCATGATAGACCCATTTCGAGTTTTCATTTATTTGTAACAATTTATTGACAAATTAAATTCATGACCTTTATTGCGGGTGGACTGTAAATAACGATTTGTCTAGCGGTGGGTTATTAACATTTGTCTATTTGTGTACAGTGGGGGCGATGTGAAGGTGGGCACTCCGCCGTGCCACTCGCCCGGCGCTATCCTGCCGGATCTGCCGCAAGCAGCCGAAGAACCGGATATGGTATGCTCATAATGTGGACTCCCACTTCTTGTTTTTTTTAAACTAATGCTACTTAATGGCCTGAATTTTGCAACTAAAGAAATTTGCAAGAAATATTTAGTTGTCTGATAACGATAATGGTGCACAGATAATGTGGGCGCAGGTGGACTGTATATCTGTTGTCTTATTATGTTGTTATTGATGTAACTTTTAAGATTGCGGAAACCTCCCATTTAAAACAAAATCCTTGGACAGACCAAACTATTACAGATACACCGAGGCCTTCATAGTACAGTGCACAATTTTGACTAAATCTTTATGAAAAGTCACTTCTCTGTGAGCCAAATGGCCGTTGTGTTACATAATTGACCTTCGTGTCGTTTCGAATGTTAATTGACATTAAAAAAGACCTCATCAAACCATTTGCATTAATTGAGATAAGTCATTATTAACCTGTTATTGTGTTGAACAGAACAATGGTCTGTCCAAAGAGGCCACAGCATCAGAGACCCAGGTGTGGCTGTCGCAGCAGCGCTTCGGCCAGCATACTGCGACCTTCGCCAACTTCTCCGGAGCGGACCTGCTGAGGTATGGACATTTTTCCAGCACTAAACTCCCACTTGGTCGTAAATAAGAATGGTTTTAATACAGTAGTACAACAGCTCTATTTAAATGGTTTTCATAGTAAATATTGGAAGTGTCATGTTGTCAACTGAAGAGAAAATGAGTCATTTCAAATCCAAAATCATCACTCTTGTAGAGTAGCAAATTGTGGTGCTGGCCGAAGATGTGTGTGCGGGGGTTTGGTACCAGGACTGCCCGAGTGCAATGTAACCAGAAGCCCATCAATGCTTAATAATTTGTTTTTGTGTCAGATTGTCCCGTGACGACATCATACAAATCTGCGGTCTCGCCGATGGCATCCGTCTGTACAACGCTCTGCACGCCAAGTGAGTCGTTTTTAACAAAAGGTGTACTTTTATATTAATGATTTGTCTCGTTTGTTATAGTGTATTACATCAGTTTTATTCATTTCTCTGTAATGAATGAATGTGATTCTATTAAACTATATTGTCAGCGTGAGGGTGGAACATGTCCGATCCCAAGATAAATATGTTTACATTATTATTATATACCCATTAGTGGTAGGTAGGAATATGGAATCTTTGTTAGTACTACAAGAGTTACTTTTGTAGATACCTATTTGTAATTCACAATAAATAACTGTATTTGATGAAATATTTGAACTCGGTCGATGGCCTCAGACGCATCGAGCCGCGGCTGACGCTGTACGTGCGCGGCGCGGG
>DWTO01004660.1:0-11348 GCA_018244755.1 Jemadia pseudognetus
TGTACACATAGGTAGACATGCGCTGTATTGCATATAATTATCTATCTTCTAGTTATTTATTATTAAAGTTTCCCGTATTAAAACAGATATGTAGTTTGCGATAGATGTTTCAAAGCTACGAACTCGGGCGCGGGAAAAAAAATTGTACGTATAAAACGCTAAAAATAATACCGTTGCAACGTAAAAATATAAAAAGGAATATTCGGAACATTCACGCAATATACCGAAGCTAGTTACCGGTATTAAATTATAGTGTGCAGTGTTTTGCTTCCATCGCGTTACCGCGGTAACACCGGAGTTGTTGTTGCTGAGTTTTTAATTATATAGTGTTGTTCCTATAAACCTGCTAAAAGAGAGATAAGCGACATAAAATAAAGGGATTTTAAAATATGTATGTTTTTTTCATGGCTGTTTCGTTCATCCTATTGCTTGCAAATGTGACTGCGAATCGAGGGGACCTGGGTTCAAATCCCTGGTCCGGCACTATTAGATTTTTCTAACTTAGACTTTCTAGAAGTGGCTCGGAGTCTGTATATTGTGCCGGTTGTATGGCAATAGGTTCACCCCTATTTTATGGTAGGGTATAAACGTAACTGGTGAAACGAGGGAGTGTACTACACGCCTCTGCCTACCTTTTTGGGGATTAGCCGTGGTGTTGTATAATACGGGCGTAGGATGAAGCAGGTGCCACACAAACCGGATATGCGAACTTAGTCCTTAGGGTGGCAACGTTGACGGCGGGAATAATGTGATGAATGGAATCCGATCCGTAGGGACGCGGGTAAGGCAAGGGAAGTTTTCGTCAACAGATTTAACAAAATACATTGAAGTGAATTTTCCATGAGCAGAAAGACGGCTGAGCCCGCGAGATTACTCGTATGCACACACTTACGGCTTACAGAGGGCATGTTAGTTTGACGAGACATATAATAATTTTTTCATACCCTTTTTTCGTTCCACTGTTGGACCATGGGTCCCCTCTCAGAATGAGAGGATTAAAACCATAGTCTGCCGCACTGGTCAAGTGCGGGTTAGCGGACTTACGTAACGTAACGTAACTTCACGCCTGTAATCCCCGAAGAGGTAGGCAGAGGAATGAAGACTTACGCTACGCCTCAAAGAAGATTCTTTTGTACTTCGCTTTGCATTTCATGTATACACTTATTATTCACTTTAAGTACATTTAATAAGTTAAATACGTTTTACGTGTGTTTGGATTCTTTTATTTTGAAACACAATTTTTGACCAGCACTTTTAGTTTACTGGCAACAAAGCCAAATATGTGACATCATTTTTATTTGAAGAGCAATGGGCTAATCAGATTCGCGTAAACTGAGTCAAGTTTATGTATAAAAATGTTTGCTAATCAACAAACGTAAATATATGTTTTGTGTGTTCTGTCAAATGTATCATTTGATAGTTGTATCATCGCTATGCATAATTTCAAATCTATATTTGGTTTACGTTCGCGTTAGTATCAACCTATGCATGAGTACGAATCTCTGAAGTTAATATTGCTACATACAGGTATTACAAAAACGATTTATCACATCTCGTTAAAATGCACAGATAATATAAACCGTTCCATTCACTGAATGGAGAACGAATCCACCGCTGGCGAGTCGCCAGCCGTGACGTCACGGGATGCAAGGTGATCCAGGTGATGTCTATAATCATTGCCAAGTGTTAATGAACTTACACACCTCAGTTTTGTAGGAATTTTAAACTTCCGCGGTGCTTGGCCTTGTCTGTTCTATGGTTAAGAGTATTGTCCACGTGAGTTTGTGTATAACATTTCTGTATTCGTAACATCACGCCTGTAATTATCGAAGAGGTGGGAAAATGAGTGTAGTACACTACCAGGTTCCATCAGTTACGTTTCCGTCCCACTTTGGAATAGGTGGTGAGTCTATTACCTATATATTGGGTATACATCGAAACTTCGAGCTACTAATAGAAATTCGCAGTTAAAAAATCCAATAATCCTCGACCTAGGATCTGAACCCGGATACTCCCGATGCGCAGTCGCGCTTGCAACCAACACGACCTACGGAGTAGTCAAATATATTCATATCGTAAAATGCCTTATGGTACTCATTTAGAGCTTCGAATAAATCTTGGAGTGGCTTTTGTGGTAATACCTGTATGTCACATATTGATGTGTGACATTGCCACACATCGGACACCATCAACTACCCCTAAGGGCTTGCGTATATCCTTTATATTTGTATTTAAAATTAGGCGTGTTCACAATATTAAATTGAATCCCAATTCCATTCCAGTATATTCGTAGTTACGTTAGCGTCTAGACTGAAGTGAATACTCAAAATGAAGCTTCTCAGATTGTTTGTGTAGCACACAAATGGTAACGTATTAGTATAATATAAAGTCAGACTTCATAAATACGATTCTGCCTACAAATGTATTGTGTATCTTAAAGAGATACATATGTGGTTACAATTAGTAGTGATGGCAGTTTTGAAAATTATTAATGTTTTATTGTTAACCCTGGAAATTGAAGCCCTTTACTCATTAAAATAATAATACCTACTCGAGTACAATGGTATTACTTCGTACATTATAACTATCTACTTCTAATAGACTACTATTTTTGATAATATTTTTTCAGTATGCTCCAGGACTCCCTCAGTTGGGGCAGTAATACGCTCGCAACTTTATGAGGTAGCGTTGTAGCGCACATAATTCTGTACATATAATTCATCTACTCATAGATACTCATAGATAGCTAAGACTCGTAAGGTCACGTAAATATTGTTCAGTAAATCAGTGTCTTACGTTTTGCTCATCGTCTATGTACTCGTATCTATGGAAAATGTGTAATGGTAATGATGGTGAATGTGTAGTGATGGTGAAAATTGTAGCCACGATATGAAATTAGCTTTTACACATTTTGTTACCTTGCCTCGGCGCTATAAATCTGTCGCGGCGTATAATCTATTGTTCTAGGAATGTGGGAGAAAATATTCTCATATAAAAATACCGTCGATAAAAGGTAAAAACACTTTTATCGGAACTTTAGTATTCTTTTCGTGTAACGCGAAGGTTTTTGTACGACTAAAATGTAATAACCTATAAAACCTCACACGCTTGCCTGTTTGTTTGATGTTTTGTTATTAGGAATTAATAAAATAACTCAGCTCAAACAATGCTTCAAATATTAATATTACTACCAATGAATTTACTATTGTTTTTTTATGAGAGAACAATATCTCTCATAAAAAACAATGATTAATTCATTTGGTAATTTATGCGCACTATACATATAGATACAATATTATACCCGTAGCAACTGACGTATATATCGGCCGTTGATTGGCAGTAAAATAACTATAACCGGAACGTGAGTAAACAAAACAGCAAATATTGTTGCCACCTCATAAAATCTCATCGATACTAACAACACGGCAAAGCAATTAAGACAAATACTTGCATTTAGCACAGTTCATAGATTACCTTGAGAATTAATCGCACTGACGTAAATATTTGGCCCGACTCGCAGTCTCGGAGATGGAATGTAACAGCCATCCAAAATCTTCAGACTGCGACAGTACATTATTCGCCTGAACCACGTGTGTACGTGGAACGGAGTTAGTAAAGGCAAATATTGCTCAACGCGGCATAATTGCAGCGAGCAGCGACTACGGCACGACAATAAAACAGACATACGTTGCGAGACGCACGAAAAGTTGCCCATAGACAATAGAATTGAGAAGTAGTTACGGCAGGTATAATAAATACATTTTCATTTGAAATTAATTATAAGGATTAAAATTTATAAACAAAAGTAGTATAAAGTATTTCCCTGAAGGATTTGGCGGAGTGAAGTACACTTACTTTTCATTAGTAATTTGTACGTTTCTTGGAGTAGAGGTGAGCCAATTGCCAAAAACTGGGCATTAATTCAAGCTCCGGGCTACTATTAGCCATTTCAAGTTTGAAAAAAAGGCCCTTTGAATAAGGAGAAGTGTTTAAGAATATAAAAATATTTTCACTTTTATATCCTTAATAGAAAATAGATTGAGATCCCTGAACCAAATATCTAATATAGGAATTTCAAGCAAAAACCTCGTTTACTAAGGACGCCTATTGTCCAGCAGTGGGTTAAGAGAAGTGGATGATATGGTGATAATATATGTAAGTTATAAGGTACCATAAAATTGATAGTAAAATGTTGTATTATTCGTGATAATATATACCATGAATAATATTTTTGTCGTTTTTTCATTCTACGGATGGATGCGAGTCTTCTCTCAATACGATGCGTTAAGTTCAAAGTCTACCACGCTGGCCATGTGTTGGTAGGCAGAGTGCACGTGTATTAGAGGTACACTTTATATTCACATATTAAGCCGGTCAAAAACATTGATATCTGTTATAGAAATATTATTTATGTCATAATAAAGTATAATCGCCACGAGACTCAATTGCGTAGATATGGTAATACAAACTACATGCCGTAAATAACGATAGAAAGCAAATATGAAACGATAAGAAATAGCAATTTATTTATGTGTCTGTATATGGTGTTCCTTATATAGTAATATCCTATATCAAAATGATAGAAAACAATCAGAATTGAATTGTCGATATAATATTGCTGACATCAAAATTATATCTCATTTAAAATAATATCAAAAAATCCTCTTTCTTATTTTATTTTCTTATGTTATTTCTCTTAGTTTTTATTAGTAATTGACGCTTCCGCTTAAGCACAAATTGCCTGTGACAGAAGGCTCCTCAAATCAGAAAGAGTTAGAAATCAATATATGTACAATAGCCAAATCACATTCGAATGTTTATAAATATAATTATAATTTTTATAATAAGAGGTGATGCAATGATAATTATATGTACTACGTTGAAAATAAATACGTACTCATATATTGCAATAGATAATGACTGTCTCGTCTTGTCCTACGGTGGAACAAAAATTTATTAGCGCAAAGCGCATGGTTATTTGTCACATAGGTTCACGTACTCGGTACGTAATTGTCGCTCTGCCGGCCGCATGATGCACGGCGGCAGAGCGCTCGTACACAGCAGTGTAATTGTGATCTCAGATTGTGAAGCACTGAAACAAAGCGCATTACGTTGATATGTGCAGTGTTCTGCTCATATTTCGCTGGAAATTGATTGTTATTACGCATTGTCGTACGGTTTTGGTGTTTTGGGATGCTATGGTTTTAGTTTCACGGCTAATATGATGCTGTTATTGTGAGCCAATGGTCTATTGGTATATGCAATGTGTATATATGTAAAATAATATATTTATTAATGACAAATTAATTTTCCAACGAAATGTGTAATGCCAACTTATTTTTAGTGGCATAACAGTTATTTAATTATTAAAGACATTGTTAAGAGTGTTAAATTTTATCAGAGATTTTTGTGATAGAGTTTTGAAGGATTACATTGTAGGCACAACTTAGCCCAGCTTACAATTTGTTTTCTTTTGAAATTACTTTGTAATAGGCAATAAATTATATGTTACATCAATAAGATATGTTAGATCAAAAACATGATTAATGTCTTATGAGCAATATAATGAAATACAATTAATATAACAATATAACGAAATTCATTTCTATTTGTGCAATATAAAAGCTCGTACATATTCAATTTGAAAGGAACACTTGAAATGTCCCCGTCGTACTATTTTCATAGAAATTCACAATACAATTTCCTGCAAAAACAATTCTAGAGCCCGATATTTTAAAATATTAGACGCAAATAAATATATTCGTAAACGTTTTCCGTCGCGACGCTCGTGTCAGGGACTGTACTGAACGCTAACCATGGACAAGTAAGAATACCTCGGGGCACCATGCCAACTCTAAAACGCTTCATTTCAACAATAATGCATTAACTGTCCATCGCGATTATTTATATATATGTTAATAATGAATTCCTCTAGTTGCAATTCAAATTACATGACCTGAATATGTCGACAATTTACAATTTGTCGTGTTTTGGAATTGTGTCAAATGCAGTTTAATGTATTGTTTGCGAAATGAGCGTGTTTTGTTTTTGAACGGAATTTCCAAACAGCACGAGTGTCATTTTGACGACTGCGCGCTTATGCGATGATTGAGATACGATTTTGTTGGTTCAATTGAATTTCGTGTTCACTATTATTGTTCATGGCTACATTGAGCGTTGGAATAAATAAACCGCGAAACTACTGCCTAAATATTTGTACAGAAGTTTCAGTTTTACATCTCCTCTGTGGTAGTGGTTGCGAGGATTCAAATCCCGGGTCCCGGTACTATTGGGTACTAATTAGAATTTCTAATTAAAATCTTCAGTTGTGGCTCGCAGTTTGGATATGTGCCCGGTGTATGGCAATATACTCACCATCTATTTTATAGTGAGGCATAAACTGATGAAACGTGGGACTCCGAGGACTATAATAAATTTAAACTGGAAATTCTAAGTATAAAAATCCAATAGTTCCCGACCCGGTATATGAACCTACGACCTCTCGATCGACAGTCCCGCTTGCAACCAACATGGCAGTCGTGACAGCGGCAAATAATATAGGAAATTCTAAAATAATAATATTTCAATTGTAATTCGGCTGTAGAATTATTTTGTTTTCGGAACTTAGTAGCACGTGGTATTTTTCATCGGGCGCCATTTCTACGATACGCAATGCCAGTCGCGCTGCGCCCTTGAGTGTGGCGGCCACTAACAATAATATCCCACGTAGTGGATCTAAATTGCCGGAGAATTTTTTCTGTTTCAGGAATTTTCGAGATGTTGAAACGTTTGTAATTTTTTTCCACACGAACTTTGTCGTGAAGTGTCGGACACTGACAATCATTAAGATTTGTTGCAACACTGTTTAGTAGTGAAGTGGGAATCACATTACAAATATAGCGTATATGTACCTATAATAATTATAGAATGGTCTTTTTTACATATATTTGATTTTACAAAACCCAAGGAGTGGAGTGCGTTGCTTTTTAGTTTATAATGTTTCTGATATTGATGTACATTAGTACACTGTCACGCCTGGTGCCTTACGGGATAGGCAGTCTTTTAATTGACGGAGTCAAAGACTCACCTGTTTTGACCAAATAGTACTGGCTGATAGGAGGGTCAGATGTTTGCGAAATCTGCGCGAAGGCGCGTATGAAAAAAATAATCAATGTAGAGAAAGCACCTTATATCTACAAGGATAGAGTTATTTGGTATTCAGTGCTTTCTGCCTGCCCAGTGTTGGAGCTGGCGTGATTTGTATGTATGCCTATACGTTTTTGGAAAAACCAATGTTTCACATCGCCTACGCAATAAGAAGACTATCTTTCTATTCTTGCATATGGCAGGATCATTTGTGACTGTTGTCTGCTCTTTTGCTACTTTATTTAAATGTTAAATAATAATAAATCTGTGATCTCCGGAGAGATAGGCAGAGAAGAGCAGTACCTACAGTACAGTCGTCACACCAGTTACGTTAAGGTCCTTTTATAGAATAGGCGCTGAGCCTGTTTACCAATAATAAATCAATCAAGGAAAGCTTGAATAACATTGAATTATTTTCCTGTGAACGTGTCTTTGAATAGCAGATGAAATATCAAAAGATTTTTTATGTATTTCGGAATGTTCCGTCCGTCGGAACGAGGGAAGCGTATAAATACAGTTGACCTTGTTTTGGCGAAGCGTCGCGCGATCAAATGTCGTGAGGAAATGTATGTTTACAGATGTTTCCGGTAAACTGCATGGCATATTTCTATTTGAAAAATTTAAAAAAAGTTATTAGTTTTAACATATTTTTTAACTTAGTGTTCATCCATAAATTACGTCACACGTTAAGGGGGGAGAGGAGGTCGACGAAGTGTGAAATTGTGTGACAAGAAGTGGGAGGCGTTCTAAATTTCGTGACGTCACTTTTCAAAATATAACATATTTCAATATTATTAAGTTTATGGATAAATAAATTAAAAGGAAATAAAAATTATATCGGAAATGCTGCTTACGTTTAATAATTTCTAGGTGTAAAATGAAAAGTATTGACGTCACATAAACGTGACCAGCCGTGAGAAGAACCTTCGGTTCTTCTCAATGCTGGGGTGGGGGAAATCATAAGTCACAAAATTCGTGTGATGTAACTTATGGATAGCCCCTTAGCACCTCCGAAAAGTTTCTATACGGCTATCGTATTTTTTTAAATTAACATAAACGTGAGCAAATATAAGCCAATAAGAATAAAGTTCGCGTTTCTCCTAATCCTTACTGCTCCTTAAACATTGTAGTCTGGCCCACGAACTTACATCTGGTACCTTTCATTAAATTCCCAATATCCCAAAAGCATGTAACATAATTTTACATTTAACCAGTTTGTAGACTTCAGGTCGGTTGCCAAAGGAAACACGATGTGCCCTGGTTCGCTTTAAACACGCCTAGAAACATTTGCCAAGTTCACGCTATTAAATCATCATAAATAAAATGTTTTAGTTTATATTTCAATCAACTCCATAGCTTTATGTATATGATGGAAAACATATACGATACATATCATGTTCCATTAATTTAGTTCCATATCACCAGGTGTCCCACGGGATAGGCAGAGAACAACTAGTGTCAAATATATCTATCCTTTCTGATCGGTATTTAGTCTATCATCATGTAATCTAAATGTGTCGTTAAAAATAAATTGAAATATAATTTTTGTGCTTTGTAAATATACGATTTCTATTGTCTTAGAACAAGAGGTTGTATTAAAAATATATTGTTCTAATTCTAGTACCTAACAGTCAATACTTAACACAATTGAACTGTTTTTAATTCAAAATAATATAAAAATCACTAGGAAACATATCAAACATCTTTGTAAAACTATGATTTTCCCGTTTTTCATACTTTTACATATTAATAATTCATCTTCTTATACTATATATGCAAATTATTTAAAAAAAGATCATGGATAGTTATTGTAATACAAAAAAACTATTAAAAATAATACTTACTAAACTATTTATTAAGAGCATTACACAAGCAATTGGCATTAGGCAAGCAAAAATAGTTGAATAAATTGAAAAAAGAATATTCAATATAATATTCGCGTTGTGCAATGACGATGCAAGGCACAGATACACCAAGAGAATATACGCTGATATCATACGAAAGCTCCGGCTGCCAGAAATCTTAACCATATCAACTTATCGCCCCACGGTATTTGCCTTTCAAGTCAGATATTTTTCCTTAAGCTCTTCTATTATTTTATACAAGTTACGTCGTGCCATTTCGGCACCATAGAACTATCACTTATAGAAATGTCTTAAGCAAGTATTATTTTCGTAAACCGTGTGTATTCCGATTTACGAATAAAAAATATTTTACTTTCTTATTCGGGCTTAACGTAACATCATGCCTGTAATCCCTGAAGAGGTAGACAGAGGAATGTAGAACAATCCCACGCATCACCAGTTACGTTTACGTCCCACTAAATAGATGGTGAGCCTATTGCTATACACCGGGCACATATTCAGACTCTGCACCAGTACTAGAAAATCTGCTTTAGAAAATTTTTGTAGTGCGCTACTCGGGAATTGAACCCAAGATCCTGATCGGCATTCGCACTTTGTAGTACCAATAGAGATTAATTAAGTTTAGCTTTTTCAAAAAGTACGATTAAATATATCCCAACTTGCCCTGTCTAATAGCTGCTTAAACCGTTAACACCACAAACAAGTTTATACTTCTAAGGACGTCTTGCTCCGTTGCCAGCCATATTTTATCGCGGCCATCTTTAAAACTGCGTAAAAAAGACTGCTAGTCCACTCTCCTCTCTATTTTTAACATTGTTTCCCAGCGAAAAAATAGTTTATTATGACATGAATCTCACCATTCGGTGCGTGTGCATGAAGGCTGGTTGATAACTCTTAAACGGGGTTAATGGTCGAATCCAGTTGGATTGGTGCCTAATGCTTTCTTGACACGTTGTTTTTTCAATGTAAAATATTGGTTATCGGACCGAACACACTTGTTGGCGGCCAGTTGGTCTATGATGCGTGAAGCAATAAAGCCGCATGCTTAATTGGGACGGATTGAAGACAGTAGCGTAAAATAGTATTAATACAGAAACAATCATTAATTTTATGGAATGTGTGATAAATCAAAGATAATTTCAAAGAGAGATCACTTTAATTAAAAAATATACATAGATATCTTCACGCCAAATCCCTCACGGAATAGGCAGAGAGCACCGAGTGCCAAATATATAAAAAATATGGATACGAAAATAATAAAATGAAATTTATCCAAAAAAGTGACTCTTTCATTTCTCTTCGCTTACTTTTAGTACAAGTGGAAAGTTCTGGAGAAATACGATGCATTTCAGTTTTATACCAGACGTTGATAATGGAGTGGTTGATGTCGGAACGAGTAGAAACTGTAACCGGTTACCGGAACAATCTTATTACGTTCCGTATTATTGCCACTGCTGCTTCGTACCCTGAGAATAGCTTAACGCGTCTTCATATAGCGCACACAGTAACAAAACTTAAAAATTTTATTGGATTTCTTCACGGACTGGTGAGAACTCAAGACGGATTCTGATCGTACAGAATAATATACTAAGCACTGTACAAAACTTGAAATAAGTACGCTTATGTTGTTGCTACCGAATTACAAAAATACGGCACACAAACATATACTCGGGCACACAAACATATACTCGGGCACGCAAACATATACTCGGGCAGACAGACACAAACACACACACGTTTACACATGCACACACTCGCTATGTAAAATTCATGCTATACTGTCTTACAAAACGTAATTAGTTCAAATGTTTAAAAATAACATTTTTTTATTAAAAGCTTCACACTTGTAGATATATATGTACGTCTACTGCTCTACTCGAGTAGGTATAATTATTGTTCTGTTTGTAGTATATTTTTAAATATGATATTTAGTAATATCGCATAATAAAACAAATTAAGATATTTAATGAAAATTTATAATATAATTGAACATTGTAAAGAGTGATCAATGCAGAAGAAGCGTGGCAGATCTGTAAGGATAGAGGTATCTGGCACTTAGTGCTCTCTGCATACCCCGTGAATGAATTGGCGGGATGATATGCCTATTTTTTTTACAATTGGATGATTATTAAATTAATTAGCAATTATGGCATATCGCATATAAATGTATGTTGTGAAAAAACACGGATATACTCGTAAATGCAATTTAATAAATAAGAAAATCCGAATCAAACATTGGAGTGATAAAAGGGTATGATGTTAGTGATGATGATTAAATTATCAACTTTTTGTTACAGGTACTTCATTAAATCGACAAACTTTGACATTATACTGTTC
>DWTO01004661.1:0-11347 GCA_018244755.1 Jemadia pseudognetus
ATTGTATATCTGTTTCGTCATTCTTTCATCAGCCATTCTCTCAACATGTCCGAACCATCGGAGCATGCCCTTTCTCAATTTTTACACCGATACTCTCTTCCATACAAAGCATCTTCTTTATCATTATATTACTACACTAAATTGCGAATGTGGAAGCAGGCAGGAGCGCAGGGAGACAGCAACTCACCTAGTTTTACCCAAACAGAGCAGACGCTGACTGACGCGAGTGACGGGAGAGTCGGAAGACTCCGACACCGGCGAGTGTGTACGAACAGAGCATGGAAGAAGCGCGGCAGCTGTGTAACGATAGAGATATCTGGCACACGATGCTCTGTGCCTGCCCCGTAAGGAAAGCGGCGTGTTGGTATATTATATTACTATATTATATGAACGAATATAAACTGCGAACTGCCTCGTTGGTCGTGTTGGTTGCAAGCGCGACTACCGATTCAGAGGTCCTGGGTTCAAATCCCGGGACCAACACTACTGGATTTTTATAATTTAGATTTTCTAGTAGTGGCTCGGAGTCTGCAAATGTACTCGGTGCTCATGCAATAGGCTCACCACCTATTCCATCATCATCATCATCACCAGCCTATCTCAGGCCACTGCTGGACATGGGCCTATACCATAGTGGGACGTAAACGTAACAGGTGAAACGTGGAAGTGTACTACACTCCTCTGTCTACCTCTTCGGGGATAAGAGGCGTGAATTACGAGTATAATACTGTATTTAGTCACATTCAATGTACATAGATCTTATTCAACAATACTTAACAACATTCTAATATAGCAATAAATTCAAATATTCAAATAAATATAATTTATTCAAAATTGATTCATTAGAACACTTTTTATACGAACACAATTCGTAATATTATCTCACACTTACAATGGAAGCACAAAAGGCATGTTAATATTTAAAAATAAAATTGTAAAGTCACAAGAGGTCGTGTGCGACGACGATCTGCGAAATGTCCGCGATAAAGCGGAGCGCAGGAACCTTAATCAGCGAAATGAACTGGAAATTTATGGGCCCCTGGTGTGGCATTAATTAAAATACTCGCCGGCCATCTCGCCGGCACCGCACATACCGCAATCTGTCAGCCGCATTTGTAAAACGGTTGGCTTCGATAAAAACAACTGATTTCACCGGATTTATTCAGCAGCCTGCACGAAACTATACGTCTCGTATCAATGGAGATGGTAAACGAAATCCAGATAACGCACATCTGCCCAAATTTGTACGAAAATTCTTTAAGCGACAGCCTATTAATAATCCAAACGTATCCTTAAAGAGGCACACTCAAAACATCCGAACGTTTATTGCAATAAAAAGTTTCTTTTCATTTCCTGTGATGAAATTACGTTTCGTTTGTTCGTTTTTTTCTTTATTGCTGCATTTTTGTACGTGGCCAGCGCGTATAGGTATACCATGAAAAGCAACATGACGTATTCGGTATCATATTATTACTGCATAGGAAAACTGAAGGATAGGTAAAGCGTATTTTACGTTTGTCTTTCATAATTCGAACATAACCTTATTGTAAGCAGATACATCGTTTTTTACTCAATTTTTTGTCTTAATTAAGATTAATACATGAATATTTTGCTTAATTAACTCTTATGATGCTACATTCTTTGCTAATGGCGCCGAATCTTCAGTTAAAGTGGTAAACAAATATACATTTATTTCTGATCATCAAACACAACGATTCCAATATAAAGATAAAAATTGATTTACATGCACCGCGGTCTTCTTCAAAGACACTTACTAACTCGTGCCACGTCCATTCATCTTGTTTCTCCTCTGCCGACTTTATAAACCTGATAGTTTGCGTTGAATAAACAATTGAATCATATTTTAACACTGGAAAACCGTTCGTTCACGTTAACGATTTCATACTGAAAATAGCGGGTGTCCGTGTGTGTTTCATTATATGTATAATTATTTTATAATATGTATAATTGGATATTATTTTATAATATGTTTAATTGGATATTATTTTATAACATGTATATTATTTTATAACATGTATATTATTTTATAACATGTATATTATTTTATAACATGTATATTATTTTATAATATGTATATTATTTTATAATATGTACACTTAATTATAAATGTATAATATTGATTATATGTATAATATGTAAAATAACATTCATTTTACCAATATACGCCTTCGCTATTGTTTTCAATAAAATCTTTTCATTAATACACCTATTTTATTTACACTATACTTACATACATACATATAGTATATCCTCACGCCAGGACCTTCCAGGGGTAAGTCGAGAGCACCGAGTGCTAATTCTCTCTATCCTTAAAGACCTGCCGCACTTCTCCTTTCAGCACTCACTGTAATAATTGTAAATATTTCAATAGTTTAATATTAATTAACGTTACCTAACGGTGTAGAATAAGGTTCTTTTAATGTTCAGTTTTAATACATAATTATAATTGATATATTGGTATGCCAGATCACAGGTTTCTCAAATTTTTCATACTCCCCTTGGACTTCCCATACAGTAGACTGACCACAGCCAGTGTCTGACCGATTTTATTAAGACGAGTGAGTCTTAATCTCCGTCAGCACCTGTATCCATTAATATTCGCATTGCATATGTGCTTTAACGTCTTTCATCAACTATTCTTTCGACATATCCCGAACTACCGGATCATGCCCCTTATTATTTTAACAGCAACACCCACATTCACACAAATCATCCTCATTATACATTATATTTAAAATTTCGTCATGTCCACTAGATACCCAGAAAGAAAATTAGATTTATAAGACAGGTAATAAAAAACTAGAGTGAACATTGAAATAATGCGGGGAATGATTCTCCTCAATGTCATGTTAGCGCAGATGAAACGCGTAACGTAGTGAGCTCAATAAATTTAACGAACCGTAATACTCTTATGCATATGTAATATATTTTTTCTTATACGTCGAATCGAAATAATTAGACCAACAAAAGGGTAAGCCGGTGTCGAAAGTGCAAAATTGAAATAAAAAACTGCATCAGATATAACGTGCTTGGCTGTTCTGGGCTGGGCCGCTTCAATCCAGTGTTCTTTTTAATTTAGCAAATTATTGTACGTTACTCGCTGGTATAATGATATGTCACGCGTTTGCCGTGCTCGGCGTGTGGCATTGTGCGCGTGCCATCATATGTAATTTGAATTTTTTAATGCTTAATTAAGCAAAATAACGTTTTTGACAATTAGACAATTAGTAAACAATGCTCTGTTTTAAAATTTTTATTAATCAAAAAACATTACACCCATAATCTCCAAAGAGGTACGCAGAGGAGTGTAGTACATTGCCACGTTTCACCAATTTCACGTAGGTATACCTACTTTCTATCATCCCTTTTTTATTTATATATTTACTATTATTACATATTCACCGTAGGACTAATACGGACAAGGCAAATTACATTTATTTATTAATTATAAACAGCCGTATGGAATTGCTGCAATTTTAACTGGTTCTCGCCTAGTCATTACACAGCGCGATTATAACACAGAAACATTACCTATATAATTTAAAGCAAATCATTATTTTGTTTTTGTATGCTACAAGTGTATTGAGTGGTTAATTTTATAATGTAATACCTACAAAAAAACTACAAGAAATATCGTAGAGAACTCAATAAACTTCATAAACCAACTTCACTTAACTAGTGCAAGTATGTAAAAAGAGAAATTAACAAGTAATTTTCTATGCTCGTTAAACGTGTAATAGCTTCTTGTTTTTATCTATAGGGCGTAGGGATAAAAATACAATTTATAGCTATAATATATTAAGTGGAGAGAGAATGGGAATGACCCTAGCGGGTTTGCGTACGCCGTGCTGCCGGGGCTGCGACAGTCGATTGACAATGAGGTCTCATTAAGTCAAACTGTTCGATTCTCAAGTTGCCGATCGGATTCGTGTTTCCGATTCGCATGTCAGCGTCATGTACTACCCGGGAGGATACTGGGATCCATTTGGAAGGCATGTTTAACAGGATAAAAATAAGTTAAAGTTACCAATACTTGTTCTTTATATACATTTTTGTTCTGAAGTGTTATTTTACTATTACCTCGTCATGTCAGGTCCCTTTATGAGTATGGAGAGAGCATCGAATGTACACGTATAAAAAGACGTATAAAATCTATTTCTATAATTACATTAGGTTAAACAGAAGAAGTTATTTATATTATTCAAACAATTATTGTAATTACTTTAATACATATTGATGCGTATAATAAATGGAATTTCATATTCATTTTCCATAACTTTACTACGGTAATTGAACGCGCACGAATTGATTCTCCCACAAGAACCGATAAAATATTTCATCAGCTTGTTGATACTGATAATCTCTTGCTAACAAAACCCATTTCCCACTGCCGCCACTGCGGGCGCGTAAATGAGCCTACTTCGTCGTACAAGCGACGCCTGTGGACCCATATGACAATAATGTATTCACGCGTATAATTATATGGGAAGTGATCGGGTCCCTCGCGTAATACTTACGACCTGGGCGTGTCCATAATGTAGCGGCGGACACGTCTCAAGCGAATAATGTCGTGTCATTTATAAATGTCTTGGACCCGTGAATATACTAATATGGTAGGGGGTGTGGTGTTCCCGCTGTTCCGCTTCTGCGGGAACCTCTCAAGCGTACCCGCGTAGTCACGACTACGACGTCAGTCTAACGAGGCTGACTGCTACTAAGCTACGCCTCATAGGCAATAAGATCTAGGAGTGTTATAAGTGTGTTTGAGCTTGTAATAGATTTTTTTTAATTCTGTTTATGTTCATAACTGTGTTTATCGTTATAATACATACATTATAACACAATTCAAGAAATGCCTCGTTGGTCGTGTTGGTTGCAAGCGCGTCTGCCGATTAGGAGGCCCCGCGTTCGGTTTCCGGGTGGGGCACTATACAATTTTTCTAATTTAGATTTTCTAGTAGTAGCTCGGAGACTGGATTTGTGCCGGGTGCATGGAAATAGGCTCAGCACCTATTCCATAGTGGGACGTAAACGTAACTGGTGAAACGTGGGAGTGTACTACACTCATCTGCCTACCTCTTCGGGGATTACAGGCGTGAAGTTACGTTTTTAGAACTAAATAATGAAATTTTAAATTCGGTAATTACAAAATTTGGTTCTGATTTTTTAAAAACGTAACATCGCTTCTGGTTCTCGAAAAGGTACGCAGAGCAGTGTTGCAGGTACAAGTATTTCAGCTGCATCACTGTAATTATGTACCTGTATAGTGTTAGTACACACTACGTTTCACCTGTTACGTTTAAGTTCCACGGTGGAATAGGAAACGAGCCTATTGCCATACACCGGCCACACTTCTAGACTCCTACCCACTCTTACCATAGATTTAATTGAAGTTTATTAGTTAAGATGAATTAATGAAATGGGAGAGCGCAATCAGTTCCGTCCAAACAGATACATAGCTTTAATAATATTAGCGGGCACAGCGCACGCGGCCGCCGGTGGCCGGTTGCGGAAAAACCGGAATACAGTTGACCAGTTATTTGTCAAAAATAAAATTATGTTCTGATTATTATTTCAATCGCGAGGCAGCCGCGCGGCGTCCGGCGGCGTCCCGCGATACAGGCGATAAACCGACAATAAAATATATAAATAATTCATACCGGGGACGCGGGTATTGATTCGCAAGAACGTGTCTCATATGTTTTATTGTCAGTTGTATTAATAAATGGGAGCAGATGCGCCCGCGCGATGTTCTTGCGTCCCGGCGACCGGGGCCCGGCTGGCAGTTCAATTAATAAAAATCAAATCGGTTTCACGGGATCCATTTCTTATGCGAGCGAAATGCACTCATCATTGACCGCTTCTCAAATTACGCTGTTGTCAATCAACAACGCCATGTTGTTATTCGAATTAAACGTTCCATATTCAACTTAAAAGTTTTGTCGATTTTTCCACTAGTTGTTAGTTTTGTGAATGCATATTTTTTATTCAATTATGATAAATCTTGTCATATCTAAAACTAAAAGTGTTATAAAATTTTTGAGAGATATGTTGCTAGATACTCCTGAGAGACATTGATACATTTGAGAGAGAGTGTCAGATACACCTGAAAACAATAGTATTTAGCTACAAAGTTTTCTATTCTTTTGTTACATATAGATATTTGTTTATTAGTGCATGAATGGTTAACAAAACAGATTAATCTGGACTTGTAATTTCGACAACTTATCTGGTTACCGTAACAGAAGCAGTGTAGGATCAGAAGAGCGTGCGTGGAGATATCCCAATACATATATTATATACATATATATCTTCTATTTGTAGGTGTTGCAAGTAAGTACCTACCTATCAATTTAGCTTATCACATATTCATCTCACATATTTTCAACTACAATATGATAATTCGCATTCAATAATAATGAACGTTATCGTTTTTCTCATAGTCACAGATTAAAGATACGAAAATGCCAGCATCTAGTTATTTCAATGTCATAAATAAGGTCTTATCACATCCACGCGCCATCATTTTTATTAAAATAAAACTTTGGAATCGTTTCGTGGTAAAAAGTCGATAATACATTTTACGTTGTTGGTGTGGTGGTAATTATATAAGGATTTTGTTTCTTGATTTAGACTGTTAGGACGTCGGTTGATTACTAACTATTAAGTAGTAGTTAAGTACTCATTTAGTTTTAAAAATTAACCGTAACGTAGTTAAGTAGGTACTGTTAACTACCATTGGAATGATAATTTAGACTAGCGAACCAGAGAATATAAATTTCATACAATCGGCAACATAATTTTTAATTCAATAAAATATGTATGTATATTAATAGTTGGTAATAACTATAAACATTCGTTTAATATCCTTAATCTTAAATGTAATTATTAATCGGTTACCAAGAAATAATATCTGCCAAGCGCAATTAAGAAGAATTAATTGTTGTCCGTTTTTCTCGTTTAATGCTTGTAAATATTACTGGAACAATTACGCCGAACGGCCAGCAAGTGAGTTAAGATGCGTCTATTTTCTGCACGGAAAAACATTCAGCGGAGAACGAGAGTAGTTGTGTATTATCAGACCGACCAATGGGTGGTTGATAGCAAGGTCGTTTTTCTGAGGAGGCGGTTCCAATGCGAGATATCAAGGAATTCAGCTTGTTACCGTCGCGGCCACATACCTACCTACTCATGAATACCGCTGACATGACTACAATCCTTTTAATGTCGATACACTTGTTTTATATTTATTGTTCTTTTTCCCCTTTGTGTTCTTGTCGTTGTGCCTCACAAATTTTAAACATTAATTATTCTCTTTTTGATTTTTACATCTGTCCAACTAAGCAGTGCTAAAACAATGTTCTTAAGCTGAATAAATAAAATATTTTTTAGTTTCGCTATTCCTCAGGATGGATTGGAATTTCTGATTGGTTTTATACATGATAATGTTTTGCAATTTCAAATAGAATAGGTAGTAATTTAGTTTGTATGGCATCGTACGAGTAAATACCTACCTACGTTTAAAATGATTAAAACTGGCTATAGGTTAAGTGTATTCAATTTCAATAATCATATCGTACAGATACTTCAATAAATTATTCATCTTACGTAAATATATGTTGTGTAAAAAACGATTATCACTATTTATAGAGGGAAGCATTAATCAAATAAAAATAATAGGTGGTTCGTTCAAAAGGGCCGCGGTATGACGATTTGCTCCACAAAATGTCAACGAGACAGCGCCGACAAAGGCGAGTAGCTCGGGGCAGTTCGGGCACGCCAGGCCCGCGGGCCGCGCCACGCTTGTTGGAATAATCGGTTAATTGTCCACCCTTGGCGTGTTTGCGGGGAAAATAGGCGTTACACACTTACTTGGACGCTTTTAATAGCCCGTTTTAAGCTTGAGCTGTAAAAAAATGAATTTCCTGCATTTGTTTCATTTTTACAAACAATTACCTTGTTTACAGCGTTTACACGGAATGGGAAGAGAGCGTTATTACGTTACCTTAGCCATTCTAGTTAACGAAGAATCTGTCATATAATCAGGTTGGGGATTTGTTCTAACTTTTGTAGCGAGCTTCTTTATACTGCGGGCGGACATTTTGTATGTATGAATGATTTGTATAAGTACAATGTATTAAAGAACCATTGGGTAGGTATTTCGCAAGAAAAAAGATTAATTTTACAGAGCACGTAATATCACGTAGCAGCACGTCTGTAATACCCGAAGAGGTAAGCAGAGGAGTGTAGTACATTTCCACGTTTCACCAGTTACGTCTACGTCCCTTTATGGAATAGGTGGTGAACGTATTGCCATACACCGGGCACATTTCCAGACTCCGAGCCACTACTAAAAAATCTAAATTAGAAAAATCTGACTGCTTGACCCGGAATTGAACCCAGGACCTCCCAATCAGCAGTCCGTTTGCCACCAACACGACCAACGAGCCAATCACAGTCTTTACTGTCTTATTTGATTAATGTTACGTATTAATATAAAACTGCCGATCCCCAACCGGCAAGTCCAGCGTGGGGATTATGGGCATAACCCCTCAGGGAAGGGCTGTGTCCAGCAGTGGACTCAATAGGCTGATGATAATGAATATCAAAGTGGCCACAAGAACTACCTGAGTCTGAGTACTACTTAGTCATATTTAAAAATTAAAAAATATAATTGCCTTTTTAAAGTATTGCCATCTGCGCACGCAGTATTATGACAATTAACAAGAAATAATCCCTCATGAATCCTTTACGATCCATTTTATAACAATGTGGACATGTAAGGGTTTATAAAGTAGGCAGGGACTGTCCGGTACTGTAGGATTGTAAAATTTAATTTTTTTACTAAGTAATCAATTTGTTGAAAAGGTTTACGGATACAAATTATTCGTTTAAAAATACGCAAGAGTTAATGGATATTTTAGGCAATTATACAGTTATAATACTAACCTATTCCATACGTGGACGTAAACTTAACTGGTGAAAAGCGGGAGTGTTCTACATTCCTCTGCCTACCTTTTCAGGATTTATAGGCGTGATATTACGTTATACAGTTGATAATAATAGTAGAATTATTAAATGACCTTGTCCAACGCAATATATGATGACGACCAAATAATACTTACTGCCCTCTAAGAAGAATTTAAAAAATGTTATTTGCAAAGAAACCAATATTCTGTTGCATACATTTTCGTTACCATTACAGGCTTGATCTGGTTAAGCATGTACGCAGTCGGTCCGAGGATGTGCCACCGGCTATGTTCCATGAAGCAGTTGCTATAACAAGTTGTTTCGGTCGTGAGTGCGTTTGTCCGCGTGTATACAGCGGCGAATTACAGGCCACAAGCGGACACAGCAACGCCTCTGTGGCTAACCTCTATTACTACAGATATTAACTACAGTCATACCGACACATCAAGTGGACTTATGCTATTGGCTCTCTCCTCCAGTGCTCTCACCAGGTACCGTTAACTGATAGTCTTCTTAAGAGTTTATGGTAACTGACGCCAATAGTCCAATTCCTGCAGTTCGACTGGAGGTTAACATATCTATTAACTGCTGGAGCCACTTGTAATTGCCGTGTACGAGTGTCTTTGCAACTCCATTAACAGATAAGAGAGGCAGTATTGTCCCCATCTAGAATCTTTCGCAATCAAATGCAGGGATTATTCTTAACGATTTCGGTCGATCTCTTAAAAACCTATATTAATTTTATAATATAGTTTTTCATTAGGTATATCAATTGACAATTTTAAAATTAAAATATTTACCATGCTTAAGAACATGTCTCTCCATTATGGATCTATAATGTACAGGTAATGTGTAAACGAGAGAGAGAGGTAATGTGTAAATGAAATGTGTAAACGAGAGAAAGTTCTCGAAGCTAAGAAATATTCCGTAGATTTTAAAGTAGCCATTTCTTTCAAATAATCATAAAGTGCTCACACATACGGTAGACCCTAACAACATTATACCTGGTTACAGAGGGGAGAATACGTCGATATAGGTAAAGCGAAATGAAATGAATATTCAATATTGAAACTTTTGCATATTGCATATCTGTGCGACGTAATGAGGGTCTCATTTGTTGATAAATATTGAAATTTACTTTGGCTTCCACGCCGGACCACACACGGCGCGGCGCGTTTGTACTCTGCATAACGGCCACATATTTTACCATCTCGCCGTGTTCGCGATGACACCGCGACTTCTTTATCTCGCCAACAAAGACTTCAATTATTTCTTGATTAAAATAATAAACCTTTCGTTACGGATCCGCCATCTTGTCTCGCGCCAACCTCGCTACTGTTTTGACGTTTACCGCGTTTTTTTTAAACTTTTCATGTTGTATTTATCTATCGTAGCACATTATGAAAAACACTTTTAATCTGACTTAACTGTTGTTCTTTTAATGAACTGGCCCATTGATACAGTGGTCAGTGAACCTGATTTCAATTAGTCGGTGGTTCGTGGTTCGATTCCCATTTAGGCCAAATATTTGTGTGACGAGTACAATTATTTTTCGTCTGATTGTTACAAGAGCTTCTAATATATGGATGTAATTATGTATCTGTATACTTTTTCAGTCTGATTTGACTCTGCCCGCAACTGGATGACCTTGTCTCGAAATTGTTCAATAAGTATATTTGTATTACATTTTTATATGAAATTATTGTAAGTACCTACTTATACTTACCTATAAAACTAAAATAATCTACTTACTCAAAATAAACATGTACTGTAAACGCATGTTTTATACTTTGAATGGCATGTATGAATGTTGAAATTATTGTTAAGAGCATACAAAGCGTACGCATTAAAACCGCCTGCATTATCTGAGCAAGCCTCATGGTAATTAACCGCTGTTTAAGATGAGCTGATAAGAGATAATTCGCCAATAAAAGTTACAAAACAAAAAACATTACGCGAACCCATGCAACATTCATATACGATTTTAAATTGTAATGAATTGATGCATTATTCGCGTGAACGAAGAAAAAGCAAAGGACTGATACAATATGTACCTATTGTTTACCCACAGGATGTACCATACGAGGGAAAGGTTACGGCGTCTGCCAAATGCAGGATTGGGTTCGTTTAATTTGTGAACTAAATTATCGATTTATTAAATATTTTTATTGTTATACTTACACTGCCTCGTTGGTCGTGTTGGTTGTAAGCGCGACTGCCGATCAGGAGGTCCTGGGTTCGATTCCCGAGTCGAGCACTATAGAATTTTTCTAATTTAGATTTTCTAATTTAGATTTTCTAGTAGTGGTTCGGAGTCTGGATATGTGCCCGATGCATGGCGATAGGCTCACCACCT
>DWTO01004662.1:0-11345 GCA_018244755.1 Jemadia pseudognetus
TAGAAAATTTAAATTAGAAAATTTTTGTAGTGTTCGACCCGGGAATCGAACCCGGGACCTCCCGATCGTCAGTCGCAGTCGCAGTTAGGTAATTGTTGTCTCCTAAAACTAATGAAAGTTCCGAATGTAAATATTACAGTAACTTGAGATAGAAGGATTGTTATAAGTGGGGAAGGAGGTTGTAGGTGTACTGTCTCCACTATAAATAATTTTTATAAATAGTGTTCAGGATGTAACTGAATAGCGATCACGGTGATAACAATAATGGGTGTTCAAACAGTTTTATCAAAACAATCAGTTCAGGTTTGGTAAAGTGTAATGAATCCGAGGGGCGGCTCCCGATGTCCGCCCACCTCCGGATGGATACGCTTCACTCAGTCCGACATGTAGTTCGCAACCAAATGTCGGTCGGGCAACACATCGACGATGTCTGCGCTACTGATACAATACTTACTTCTCGTGGTGTGGCTTGTGCAATTGGACTGTGAAGTTTATATAGACCGTCCGAAGATCGAGAGTTCAGATGGTAACCTTATATTGAGACCGGCTTTTAATAAAAATATATATTTAAGGCATAATGGACCACAATCTGACATTTTCTTAGGTCAAGTTAATATTCTACGTTTATTATCTTCGAATGAATCTGTGGATCGAGAACCATTAGACGATGATCAGAGCGCTAGCAACGCGCCTTACGCCATCGTACGGCGACTCGAAAGCCTAGAAAGATTGACATCAAGCTTACAATATAATTTATCTAACGTGAATCTTTTGTCAAGAAGAGTAAATAGATTGGTCAGAAGAGTATCCACTCTTCAAACACTGTTAAACATTCAGGGAAGAGACGAATGCCAGTCGCAACCATGCCAACACGGTGGCACTTGTTTGAATGTAGTGAATGCCCATCACTGCTTGTGTCCGCAGAATTGGGAAGGTGTTAATTGCGAAACAGACGTCAACGAGTGTCGCAACTTTGCAGGAACCGATTTGGGTTGCCAAAATGGTGCCACTTGTGTTAATAGGCCTGGCACATATGAGTGCCTTTGCAGATCCGGATGGTTCGGTTTGCATTGTACACGAAAAGCAAAAGATTGTCAAGAGGGCGACTTCGAAATGTGCGGACACGGTATTTGCATAAAATCTGAAACTGGAGAAGGAATCAAGTGTATTTGTAACCAAGGCTGGACACACAACATCACCGGAATGGCATGTTTAACTGACGTAGACGAATGCGACACGAGTCAAGGTCCACGCTGCTCCGTGAATCCTAAAGTACAGTGCATCAATACTCCCGGATCTTTCCGGTGCGGGCGGTGTCCACCTGGCTACGACGGAGATGGCTTCGTGTGCTATGATATCGACGAATGCGTAACTACACCGAATGGAGGTTGTAGCACGAGTCCTATGGTAACTTGTCACAACACCGTGGGCTCTCGAGTTTGTGGGCCGTGCCCTACAGGATACGAAGGTGACGGCGTAACGTGTGCTTGGAGAGGATCGTGCTTCATAAACAACGGGGGATGTCATCCCTCTGCGCGATGCATCGACACGGCTTCACTCGGACTTCTGCCGATATCTCGATGTCAATGTCCTGAGGGAATGATTGGAGATGGTATTGGGATACACGGTTGCTACGTTTCTGTCAAAAGTAATTTTTCTCAACGTTGTGAAGGAAATCCATGTGGACCTAACGGACAATGTCACCCGCTTCGAGGCGGCTACACTTGCATATGTTTCGAGGGCTACAAAGGCGCCCATTGTGATAAAAATAGAGACATTTGCTTAACTAATCCCTGTTTGAATGGAGGCACTTGCAGACTCGATGTAGGATCTCAGGCGGGTTTCAGATGCGAATGTACGGCTTTGTACTCCGGCGCCTCTTGCCAATTACGTTCCAAACCTTGTGGTGGCGTATTAGATGCTGAAGAAGGTAGTATCGTGTATCCGGTATCAAATACTACGTACGAGCATAATTCTCGATGCGCTTGGGTTATACACACGACGCCGGACAAGGTAATCAACGTTACATTTAGTAAATTTAATTTAGAAGATGATGGTAATTGTTTGTATGATTTCTTACAAATTCACGACGGACGAAGTTCCGCAAGTCAACTTATAGGGCGGTTTTGTGGGAATAGATATCCCATGGGAGGTAATATTGTTTCGAGCCACAATAATTTATACTTTTGGTTTCGGTCGGATCGAACAGTAGCGAGAGAAGGTTTTGCCTTGCATTGGACCAGTGTTACACCGTTTTGCGGAGGAGAAATCGATGCAACCACGCATGGGCACATCAGTTCCCCAGGCTCGCCTGGTGTATATCCGCCAAATCGCGATTGTTATTGGCGCTTATCCACCACTTTAGGTAAAAGAATACAATTGCATTTCTTTGCGCTCGATATTGAAATTCATCCAAACTGTAGCTTTGATTATCTTTCAATTTATGATGGCGACCATACCACAGATCCTTTATTGGACAAATTTTGTAACTCAACACAGCCCCCTCCAATTCAGTCTTCCGGCTCAGAAATACTCATACATTTTCATTCCGACGCATTAGGCACGGGTAACGGTTTTCAGATAGCTTTCGCGCCTGCAGACGGAGTGCCAGGGTGTGGAGGGTACTTCACGGCTGATAAAGGTGAGATAATGTCGCCGTCCTATGATAACAAATATCTAAATAATTTATTGTGCGACTATAAAATAAAAACTGCGCCTGAGACCCAGATTCGTATCCATTTCAAATCCTTTCAGGTGGAGCGCTCGTTTAGGTGTAGGTATGATTACCTTAAAATATACGATGGACCAACCTCTGACTCACCTTTGGTAGGCAAGTACTGCGGGAACACTTATCCAAAATTCTACACATCGTCATCTAACACACTCTTTCTTCAGTTCAAAACGGATCATAGTATAGCTTCGGACGGATTTAAGATAACTTATGAAAGTAAATGTCATTCGACCATCTTAGGAGACAGCGGCGTTGTAAAATCTCCAGGTTACCCATTTGTGTATCCAAACAACAAAAAGTGCGAGTATATAATTAGGACGAGGCCTGGCAGGTCCATCATACTGACTTTCCAAGATTTTGACATCGAAGATAATTACAATTGTCAATATGATAATGTAGAAGTCAGAGATGGATCTGACCGTAACGCTACACTGTTGGGAAGATTTTGTGGTGGTTCAGAGCGTATTCCTCCTAGTCAAACGTCTTCTTATAATTACATGTACATTGAATTTAACTCAGATATGAGCTTGTCAGGCACAGGATTCTATGCTAATTATACCACCATAGACACGAATTGCGGAGGAATTTATAGAGAAAGTTCGGGTACTATAAACCATCCTTCTACAGATGATAAATACGGCAATGATGAGTCGTGTACGTGGATGATAATTGCACCTGAAGGAATGCACATTATATTAAGGTGGAATAGGTTTGATCTCGAAGATATGTCGTGTACCAGTGATTATGTAGAAATAGTTGAAATGGGTGTCGATATGACAAACAACAACTTGGCAAAGTACTGCGGCAACTCTCTGCCTCCTGCTTTGTCTATTGCAAGTAATCGATTGTTGATAAAATTTGAATCAGACAGTAGTGTTACAGAGTCCGGATTTTCAGTTTCGTATTCTTTTATGGAAGGAAATCATTGCGGTGGATATTACGTATATAGTCATGGGTCTATATATTCTCCTGGATGGCCTGGTCCATATGAGCCAAATCGCGACTGTAATTGGACTATTACGGTACCTGTTGGTCAACAAATTTTAATTAATATTACTAATTTTGATCTCGAAAGACCTTTACGAGATAAATGTGATCTTGGTGATTACTTAGAGATAAGAAATGGCCCTTCGATTACTGCGCCACTCATAGGAACATATTGCGGAACGTTCGCGCAAAAGCAAATTATATCTACTTCTAATTCCGTTTACCTTCACTTTCATTCCGATTTTTATCTCACTGGCGCCGGATTTAAAATTGAATGGGATGGCTCTTTGATTGGCTGTGGCGGAACATTAACCAGTACCAAGGGTATCATTACGTCACCTAATTACCCAGAAAAGTATGATGAAAATGCAGAATGTTTTTACAAGATTGTAACGAACAGTGGATCGAGGATTCGCATGTCTTTCTCAGATTTAGAATTGGAGCGCACTTCAGATTGCACTGATGACTATGTTGAAATATTCGACGGCCGAGATAGTAATTCAGTTAGTTTTGGCAGATTTTGTTACATGACATCAGAGCTGAATATTGTAACAACGAGCAATTATGCATTTATAAAATTTCGCTCAGATTTTTTAATCAAGGCAAAAGGTTTTCTACTTAATTATGATACAATTTGTAATAACAGCATGAGCGGTGCTTACGGCGTAATTGAAAGTCCCGGATATCCAAGCAAATATCCGACGAATTCTAATTGCCTGTGGACTATAACTGTTTCAAAAGGATCTAAGATAAATATAACTTTTACACATTTCAGCGTACGCTCTACATTTTACAGGTCTAATTCTGATTGGTCTGTGAATAATCCAATAAGACATTCAATTTTTAATCAGTACTATACTCGACATTGGACCCCATACCAAGCCTGTATAACGGACTACTTACAAATAAAAGAAGCTTCTGACAAAAATTTTACAAGTAAATATTGTGGCTATCGGTTTCCTCCACAAATAAGCAGTAATAGTAACTCCGTACAAATTCAATTTGTATCGGGCGAGTACATGCCAGGAACGGGCTTCAAATTAGAATGGGTCAGATATGGTTGTGGCGGACATATACAGAAAGCTTCTGGCACCCTAAATCTGGAAAGAAGTGCAATACTCCCAGAAGAAATGGAATGTGAATGGGTGATTGAAACTCCAATAGGTACAAGTATAAATTTCTCCATAACGGAATTAATTATGACAGAGTCAGTAAACTGTTCTACAGATTCGTTAGAATTTTACAACGGCTTAAGTGTTTTATCACCACTTATTACAAAAATATGTCATAGAGGTACGTATCATGTATCGACAACAGGAAATCTAATGTATGTCAGATTTATTAAAAAGTCGTCACTTAGGGATCTTCGTTTCACTTCAGGTTTTCATTCTATTCAGGCTAAATGCGGAAGCATGATACAGTCTCAATCAGGATTAATTTATTCAAAGAACTACCCTAAAAATTATGATAATAAATTGGACTGCATTTGGCTTGTAACTGTGCCTGTAAACCATAGAATTGAGTTAAGCATAATGGATCTGGATTTATATGGTTCCAGTTATTATACAGATTGTGGAGATGTGATCTACATTTACGACGGTGGACAAATAACCGCATCTAATTACACGTATCGAATTTGTTCAGATACAAATATAACACAAATTGTTACAAAAAGTAATACGCTTGCTATTCAATTCATTACCGACGATCAAGGCACTGCAAAAGGTTTCAAAATAAAATTTAGTATGTCTTGTGGCTCTGTTATAGAGGCCGACCAGGACGGTGTCATAAGAAGTGACAAGTTCATTAACCATTCGACCCGAAATTGTACGTGGACCATAATGGCGCCGGAGCTGGATCAGAAAATAAAATTAACAATAACACATATATCGATACCGAAAAATACAACAAGTACATTACGCTGTCAATCGTACCTTAAAGTGTTCGACGGTATCGATGACCGTGCGCCTATGATTGGAGAGTATTGTGGTCGAATAATTCCACCTATGATTGTAAGCCGCGGCAGCGCTATTACTGTTCAATTCGGCACCTACACAGATATGATTGATGGTTATTTCTCTGCACATTATTCAGCACTTGCAAACGCCTGCGGAGGGGATCTGAGTTCGGAGGAAGGTAATATTGCCTCTCCCAATTATCCTCTTTCGTATCCACTTAGTATGGACTGCGAATGGACACTAAATACGTCGCCTGGTAATCGAGTATACATAACATTCGAAATTTTCGATTTACAGTATTCTGAAGGATGCAACGAAGACTATTTAGAGGTACGAGAACGAAATGGGGCAGGTCAACTTTTAGGTGTATATTGTGGCAATGAGGTCCCGACGAATACAACCGCAGCAACAAAACTGTACATTAAGTTCCATAGCAACGATGAATATACCGGACGAGGTTTTGTTGCACATTATGGCTTCCTCCATGGTAATGATATAACTGGCTTAGAACATGGAGAAATAGCATCTCCCTTATACCCCTATCCGTATGAAAATTCTGGCCTATATAGATGGCGCATAATAACAAGTGGGACTGGTACAATAAGTATAAGTGTAGATCATTTAGAAATATATCAACATGGCGACTCTTGCTCCAATTACTTGGCTATTTATGATGGATACGACAGTGATGCATTGGTCCTCGAAAAATTTTGTGGAATATTTATAAACTCGATAAACAAGAAAACGATAAAAACGTCTTCATCAGTCGCTTATATAACATTGATTTTAAATGACTTAAATACAGGTTCCTTATTTCATTTACTTTGGGCTCAATCTACTGAAGATACTCAAATTATAGAATTTCAAGATAAAATTAACTGTGGTTCAAATTCAACCGAACTAATACATCCTGGTGGATTAGTGATTTTTAATTCGCCAAATTATCCTGAAGATTACGGAGATGGGCTAAATTGCGAATGGGTTTTTCTATCGTCACCGGGTCAACATTTAAGATTGACGTTTGTAGAGATTTCGCTGGAAGAAACTTCAACTTGTTATGCTGATTATTTATCGATATATTCGTCAAATAACCTGATCGAATGGTCACCAGTAAAGGAACATATATGTTTATCAGAATACACTCACAACTACACAGACATTTCATCATACCTAAAAGTAATCTTTAGGAGCGATTCAGCATTATCTCGCAGAGGTTTTCAAGCGAAAGTAAAGTCCATGTGCGGAGGAATTATAGCAGAACAATCAGGATCACTTAAATTGGCCTGGTCGGACTTAACAAATAGCTTAGGCCGCGTCACTAAATGCGACTGGACCGTAAAGGTGAGACCTGGAAGGAACGTTATGTTTAAATTTATCAGTTTTAATATAACCAACAGTGAAAACGAATGTAATACATATGTTGTGTTGCGGAATGGTGATACGGTTGAAGCGCCGTTACTTGGCAAGTTTTGTGGTTATAGCCATGAAAACAAAGACGAGATAACAACTTCCAGTAATGCTGCATATATTTCTTATGCCAGTTCAAATTTTGGTGTAAGAAATTTTCAAACTTTTACATTGCATTATGAAGAAAAAAATTTCGAGTGCGGTGGCACATCCAGTTTAGACTCCAGTGACAAGTGGGAGATTATATCGTCTCCTAATTATCCGTCAGTTCCAGTTCCTTACACCGAATGTGTTTGGGTGTTCACTGGTCCACCAGGAGAAGTCTTACGAATTGACTTCATGGATCGATTTGACTTACAGAGAGATGTTTCTTGTTTACAAGAATATGTTGAAATCAGAGATGGGTACTCGGAACAGTCACCATTGTTGGGCCGTTATTGCGCCGAAACACCCGGGACCATTAAAACGAATAATAATCTTTTGTATATAAAGTATGTAACACAATTAGCCGAACCAAGAGATGGCTTTAAAGCAAATATATCAATTGACCTATGTGGTGGCACAATAGTAGCTAGATCTGGTGAAATTATATCTCCCAATTACCCTAACATTCATCTACGTTATGGAACTGTTTGTAAATGGCATATTATTTCTATTCCACGTCATGTTATTAGTTTGGATTTTAAAGATCTAGATCTACCTGACTCTGAGGCCACGTGTGCAACGAAGATTATCATAGAGGAACGCATACCTGAAAATAAAACTTTGAATAAATTAGATACTGTATGTAACACGAATGATATTAGTGATTTTATCAACCCAATTGAAACTTTCACAAATGAGGTAATAATTGAATTGCATATAGGCAAACCTAGTGAATATTTTCAAATATCTGAAAACAGGGGATTTCGATTAACATTTAACTCTTCTAGACCATCTTGCGGTGGAGAAGTCACGACACCTGAAGGTTTCTTAACAACTCCGGGGTATCCTCGTAAAACTATTTTAGGATATTGTCAATGGAAAATTGTAGTACCAGATAATACACGTAGAGTGCTCTTAGAACTCATCGATTCAGATATCAATCAGGACTTAAACTTCTATAACGATTTAAATTTTCACACTCTTATAGAACGTACATCCGGTGATAAAATATCTGGCTATAAACATATTGAGTCTACCGGAAATGAAATGGCATTTTACCTATTGGTTAAAAGTCACGACGTTTATCATCGCTTAAAAGCAAAGTTTAGTTCAAATGAAGAAGCATTATGTGGAGGCGAACTGAACGGTTTAACTGGACAACTAGAGTCTCCCGTTCTCAATAGATCGTACTCATGTCAATGGAAGTACAACTTTTTAGATGACATTATTAATAACAACAGTTCGCTTCAGTATAATTCTATACTTTTAAATATCAAAATGAATTCAACTTCAACGAAATCAGTATGTAGGTTTGTAGACTCTATTTTAACTATAAGGGCAAAAGCTGAAAAAGAGAATATAGAATATTCAAAAAAAATCTGTAGTAACAGTAGCGTTGCTTACAGACTACTGTCCAACTCTGTCCTCATACAGGCAAGAAAAAACGGTAATACCAATTTCAACTTCCACTTAGACTGGTCCAGACAACCTTGTGGGGGCATCGTACACGTAGGACAAGAAATAACTAACATCTTCAATGCTCCCATCAATTTTACCGATTCATTGGATTGTGCTTGGATCCTTGTAATACCTGCTGGCATTCGGTTGGAAGTTAAATTAGACGGTTCCTTCCTTTTAGACTGCGCTGATGAATACTTACAAATATCGCAGGGATTAGATGAAACAGCTCCTATTATAGGAGATTACTGCAGAGATAAAATGCCCGAGAGTGCATTAAGTACGTCTTTTATTTACACATATATTCAATACCATTCAAAAGCCCAAACACGGAGAACAATAATGGTTACAGCTAGGACTATCAGTGACCAGTGTGGCGGCTTTCTTACGAAACACAATTTGGTATTCATTACACCTAATTTTCCTAAGGGTTACCCTAATAATCTAGAGTGTACGTGGGAAATTCAAGCGGATTTAGGTAACAGAGTATCTTTAAAATTCGTTGAGAGATTTGCTGTTGAAGATACAAAAAATTGCACTAAAGACGTCGTTATCATTTATGATTGGACAGAAAATAATGCATATACTGAAATAGGCAGAGTGTGCGGGCGTCACATGCCAGCTGATGCATTCAACTCTACATCTAACAAAATGAAAGTGACATTACGCACGGATGATTCCATTTCCTTGGATGGTTTTAAAGCTCAGTGGAATTCTATATGTGGTGGAAACTTCTTAGCTATCGAAGAAGAACAGTTTATTTATAGTCCAGGTTATCCGTATAACTATCCTCCATCCTTAAATTGCGTTTATGAAATAACTGGTTCCGGAATACCTATTGCTCTAAGCTTTGAAGACTTTGAAATCGAAGGTACTTATCCTGATTGTCGCTACGATAATATTACTATAGTTGCTTCTGGACCAAGCAACTATTTGGAAGAAGTATATTGCGGCAAAGAAATGCCAAAACGAGTATTCAATATTGACAGCGCTCAAATCATTTTCAAAACAGATCGTTATACCCAAAGAAAAGGTTTTAAATTATCTTACTCAATATCTTCATGTGGTTCGGTTATCAGGAACGCAACCTTGTTAACCTCTGGACCGGAAGATACTTATAGTAATAATATGAACTGCACTTGGATTGTAGAGGGTCCGATGAACAAAATAGTTGTGTTTAAATTCTTATATATAGATCTAGAAAGTTACGGAGAGTGTTACAATGATTATGTTGGTATATTCGATGGTCATAATATTGACTTAAGCAAACGCATAGCGTTACTATGCGGTTACTTTAATTTGACAAAAACCATTAGGAGCAAAGGAAATAAAGCACTATTGCAGTTTATCACTGACTCGAATATAAACTATATAGGTTTCAAGGTTGAAATATATTTTAGTTACTCAGAATCGGTCGGCTGTGGCGGTCCAGTAAATTTAACTTCTGAAGCGAGAAAATCTATTATATCGCCTTTAATTGGTGCAAGTGTTCTTTACGAAAATTTCTTAGACTGCAATTGGGAAATTAAAGCGCCAATGGATCATGTCATTAAAGTTGATTTTGAATCGTTTCATATAGCTCCGTGTGAAAATGTCAATCAAACTGCAGTAGGGCTTAGTAAATGCGATTGCGATGTAGTTGAAGTAAGAGATGGGCTTAACCCGAACAGTTTAGTTATCGGGAAGTATTGCGGGCACACTACACCACCACAGGTAATCTCATCTCGTAATCTGATCAGCATGAGACTTTCAACTGATGGAGAGATAAACAGTTCAGGTTTTAAGGCGGTTTTGACTGTACAAAGATCGATATGCGGCCATACTTCGATTTTAGTTAATCACGAAGCACGGAAATGGACTTCTCCTGGGTACGAAACAGGATCCATTCCACGTGGACTGCACTGCACTTATGAGTTAGACACCAGCCTCGAACCATATAATACAGTGCATGTGACAATTCACAACCTAGATATTGAGGGTCAAACGGGAGGCAGGTGTGAGAAAGATAGACTCACTATTATTGGATATTCGGAAGCTAACAATAACATATCTGCAGGGCAAGATGTTGTCATGAATGGATATAAAGATAACTTTTTCTCACATGCCTACTTATTTGACAGTACGCTCAGATATCCCCTTCATTTCGACTTGTGTGGCTCCGTGCGATCCGTAGATTATTATGTTCAAGGAAAGACAAGCATCGATTTATTTACTTCGCCAGTCAGTGATGTGAAGGACCATAAGGGCGTCGAATTCGAAGTAATATTTTTGGGGTTTTGTGGAAGAAATTATACAGGCACTCAGGGTAGAATACAATTTAATTACCAGACTGTTTCGGAGGAAGTACAACAACGAGACTGCTATACCTTAATTACTGCGCCCGAGAACCATACAATATCAGCTTATTTTATAAGTCTTGTTCCGGATTACATTGATAACGCAGTTTTCTTGAAGATATATGATGGCAATGATACGAATTCTAATCTAATGTTAAATATAATAAACGAATACACCGATGTGCCAATATTTTCAACCGGCCGCTATTTATTATTTCACAACCATGCGCATGCTTATAACATGATTACATATGATTTGAATTATGTCTCCACCGATCGCGGCCGCGGCTGCGGTGGAGCAATACACAATATAGTGGGTCGAGT